>BPLR01020396.1:0-17439 GCA_021605095.1 Caerostris extrusa | reverse complement strand
ATATTGACCATTGTTTTAAAACTAGTTGGAATATATTATTTAATAAATAGCAAGTTTTATCTTATTTAATCAAATTACTTAATCTCTTATATTTTAGATAGCCACAAAATGATTAAAAAATGATATTACTATTAATAATGATAACACTAATTACAAAGAAAATTTATTAACAATACTAAAGAATTTGGTTTATAACTTCTATTATTTTTAAAATAAATTTAACATAAGGTGTAATTCTGCAGGCATACTTGTCTAGTGTCCACGAAGCGGAATACATGAAGTGTCGATCCAACCTTTGAACGTTGCCTGTAAGTGAATCATTGAAGTTTTTAATTTTCCAATATACACTAGACATACGTTCTCTCTATAATGTTAAAATTAACTGAGAAGCTGAGAATAATTTTTGCATTGCTTACAGTTTAAAGAAAAATTCAAAAATTGGTAAAAAAATGTCATAAAAAATTGGTCATTATCTTTGTTCTAAATGTGCGGTATATTTGTTTTAAGAATATGGCTGATATGCTAGCTTAATTTTAGATCACAAATTTTATTTCGAAAAATTGCATTGTTTCTATATTGAGTAATAGTAATATTTAAATAATGATTCATTAAAAAACAATGAAGATGCTAATGGCAAATACACGTCTTGTCTGAAGGTGAACTAAAGTCAAGCTAAGAAACAATTTTGATAGATGATTTAAAAATTTCATCTATTTTTAAACAAAAGCATGAGTGATTCAGAAATAAACTGTAGCTGCTATACGTTCTCTATATTATTAAATTAACTTTGAAAGCTGAGAATAAATTTGCATTGCTTACGATTTTTTTTTAAATCATAAATTGAAATGATATTGTAAAAAAAAGTGGTCATAATCTTTGTTTCTAGCATTTGCATTGTATTTGTTTTTAGAATATATTTCTAATACGTTAGCTTAATTTTATATCACTAATTCTTATTTGGAAAAATTGCTTAGATACTATATTTGATGTAACAATTAATATTTAAATAATGACTTATTAAAAAACAATAAAAATAGCAGTTTGCAACTAAGTCCTGTCTGAAGGTGAACTAAAGTCCCACTACAAAACATTTTGATAGATGATTCCAAAGTTTTCCTGTATTTTTAACAAAAGTATGGGTGATTCAGAAATAAACAGTGTAAATGAGAATGAGTCTTTCAGAAATAAACAGAATGAATAAAATGAATATTTCCGAAAAAAAAAAAAAAAAAAAGGGTGAAGGAGAATAAGTGTTTCAGAAATAGAGTGAATGAGAAATGTTTACAAAAATAAAACAGAATGAATGAGGATGAGTGTTTAAAAATAGGGTGAATGAGTGTTTCAGAAATAAGTTAAATGATAATGAGTATTTGGGAGGAAAAAACAGACTGAATGAGAATGAGTGATTGAGAAATAAAATTTAGCTTCGGTTGGTACCCTGAAACCTTACATCAAAGAAAAAATCTATACTTACCACTTGGAATAGGGCTAAGTAAGCATTTAGTACGTTGTCGAAATTGATTTTAGGATTTGTCCATGTTAAATTCTTTGCTATACATTCCTCCTTATTATTCACGAAAGAGATGTTTAGCATGTTTCCTTCGCTATCTTCGCAAAAGAAATACTTTCCTCCGAACAGTTGCACACCCATGATTGCAAAATCAACCAGAAAATCAGACACACCAGCAGCACATTACAAATGGCTGGTATGGCTTGAATCAGCGCGTTTACAACCACCTGGAATGCATCAAGCAAGCATTAAAAAAAATCAATATAATGGCAGACATATCAGTGAACCATCAATAATTTGGTTTTCAAAACTATGCTTTCTTCTTAAGATTTTATATATTATGCGCTAAATTGATTCGTTTATAATTATTTTATTATTATTAACTTATTTTTTAAGATTATTTTATTAACTTATATCAACTTATTCATGTGAAATGTAATTGGATTGGTTTAAGTTTGTACGTTTTGAGAACTTAAAATAATGAGTTTAATTAAAATTAATTTTTTTGCTTGGATAAGGTTAGTGCAAAAGTTTTTTTTTTTTTTTTCAATGTAATTAATAAAAAAAAAATTCATATTATTTTGTATAACCCTTAAAAAAATGCTCAAATATTAGAAGAAAATATTACGCTAAATTTAGCTAATGAGATTATAAAATAATTTCTTATCATTTTGGCATTAAAATGAAAAGAAAATTTTAGTTACATAAAATAAATACATTGCGAAAATTAATTCCTAATGAAAATGTTTTTAATTAATTAAAGTACTTAAATATATAGTAATTTAAATGTACAATTAAAGTAATTCATATAAAACTAAATATGTTGCGAATTCTTTCTTTTTTGTTCTTAAAAGCATTTAAAGTAAACTTGATTAAATTTTCTTTTTTTTTTTTTTTTTAATACCGATAAAAATATTTTAAAATTTAATTGAATGTTTATGGATCATTTACATAAAAAAATTATAATTTACATATCATATGGTATATAAATATTAGCTTTAAAATTTAATTGTGTAAGTTCTTTCTTTTGTTGATAACTTCAAATCAATACAAATTTCAATTTATGATTCACTCAGTAGCATTTTTAGACACTGAAAGAAAATAAATATGTTATAAATGTGAGATTCAGTGAATTAAATTTCAATAAGTGAAATATATTTTTTTTTCAAATATTAAAAAAATTAACAAGAATATAGTAAAAAAAAAAATATTACATTTTTTAAACTCTTATTATTTTATTTAGAATTTGATATATAAGAAAATATATATTAAATTAAACCATTAAAATACAGAGTGTAATATCAATATTATTTTAGATATTATTATTTTTATAATTTTATAAAGAATGCAATAAAACATAAAATGAAAATTATTTTGAAAATGTGTAATTAAGAATATGTGTTTGAATGAATAAAATAATTCATGCAGTTAATATTACATTATATATTTTATGAGCTGATATTATATGGTGTATGACATATGAAAATACAAAAATATAACATATGAGTGATGAATATATAGTTATGACAAATCATGCCATGCTATTTATTACACATGAAAGGATCATAATGAAACCATGCATTTTACTATTCTAAGATAAATGTTGGACAGTTAGACAACGCACAAAACAGTTGGCATTTTTGAAAGATTGGCACATGCAAAGCAAGCTCAAGCAACAAGAAATACTTACCATATCTACAAACATCAAGGGAAAATGACCCTCTTAATTAGAGGAACTCTTGGAGATAATTGTTATTAAGTTTTACAAAATTCGCACCGACTAAACTGCCAAATTTTTTAACACTTTTCAAAAGCGAATAGTTAATATAAAGAAACTTCAGTGGACAAATACTTTTAGAGAGTCACTCAGTGGCAAATACTTTTAGAGGGTCACTCAGTGGCAATTATTTTTATCTCTCTGTAAGAGGTAAAAATACATTTTTGAGCTTCTAGATAATAGCAGCGCTTGAAAAGGATTCTTAGAAAACAGATTGAAATTTAAATGTGTGTAAGAGTTACATATTTAGTTATTATGTAAAGTGGTAAATATTTTTTACAGAGTCACTCAGAGGCAATTATTTTAAACAGAGAATTATAATTTAACAAAATTTGAATTTAGGGAACACCAATTCTTTCTATTTTTATCTCTTTGTAAGAGGTAAAAATACATTTTTTGGGCCTCTAGATAATTGCAGAGTTTGAAAAGGATACTTAGAAAATTGATTGAAATTTAAATGTGTGCAAGATTTATATATTTAGTGAATATGTAAAGTAGTAAAAATTTTTTAGAGGGTCACTCAGTGGCAAATATTTTTACAGAATCACTCAGTGGCAAATATTTTTACAGAGTCACTCGGTGGCAATTATTTTAAATAGAGAATTATAATTTAACAAAATTTAATTTTAGAGAACTCAATTCTTTCTATTTTTATCTCTCTGTAAGAGGTAAAAATAAATTGTTGAGCCTCTAGATAATAGCAGAGTTTGAGAAGGATACTTAGAAAACGGATTGAAATTTAAATATGGGTAAATTTTACGTGACTTTCAATTGACAAAACCCAGTTATAACTCTGTTGCATGTAATTGATAGCGCTTTGTCATTAATCATATGAAAAGCCCGCATGACCGCATTAATAGAGAGCAAATATTGTATCTGCCTACTGAGCGTTCCATGCAATGAAGGAAAGTATTGAACCAAATAAATGAGAGAAACAGAGAAAGTACAGAGAGATAGAGAAAGTGAAGAAGAACATAAGTAATAAGTGATATTTCATTCACAGTAACTGAATTAAACAGAGGATTTTTCTTTTAAACTGTTGTATTTCACTTTAAATGATTAAATTATCTCATTTATTTAGATCAAGATTAATCTCATTAAAAAAAAATTTCAATTAAATCAATTGATTCTATTTGATTACTGATTTAAACTTCATTTGGAGAAATATTTTTGATTTCCAATCACTTTTGATTATCTGTAGAAGAGAACTTACATATTAATTAAAAGTAATTAGAAAAATTGAGTAATGTTTCAAACATCAAAAGATCGAATTTTGTTGGGCATTGAAATTTTCGATAAAATGCAAAATTATTGCAGTTAAAATTATATTTTTAAAGTGTTTAGTATTTTGGAACACAATAAATAAAAATCCAGATAAATAAATATTGGTGATATGTACGAAAAAGAAACATTAAAAACTTACTTTGATGTTGATGTGATAATCTATACAATATTAATGCTTAAATTAAGTCCAACAGTATTTTTTTTTATCTATTTTAAGATTTTTCATTAAAACCGCTACTGTGAATGAAAAATAAATTCAAATAAATATATAGAAAGATTGAATAACTAAATTATATGAGATTTCAAACTAATTTTAATAGAAAATATAACAGAAATGTGAGACACAAATAAAATTAAACGATGAGAAATTTTGAATTACTCTGGTGATATATTTTAAAATTTAAATAAAATTTCATGAAATTACTGATAGTTCTTAATTATAAAATTTATTTTCAATAATCAGCCAATATTTATAAAGATTTTAATTGCATAAGAATTAATATATCGCTCTCACATTTCTGCAATAAATGGGAAAAAGTGAAGGGAAAAAAAAAAAGGCAGAGGTGAAGATTTTAAATTACCAAAATTATTGATTCATGAATAATGATAAAAAAAAATCCCACACAATTTAATAATAGTTAACTGCTATTAATAAAAATATAAAAGCATACCTTTAAAACATTAAAAGCTATGAAAAGCAAGTACAATAAGATATATAAAAAATAACAAAACATTAACTTTTGAAAATTTTTTAAGGAAAAAAAAAAAATTTAATATATGCTACAAAATTTTTTTAAAAATTTAATAATAAACTAAATAGTACCGATAAATTGAACCTAGAAAATGAAAAATAAATTATAAAATGATATGGTAATGAAGCATATTTTCCTGCAAATATTAAGCAATAAAATTTTTAAATGATGTTATTGAATTTAAATCTTAAAGTTTATTTCCCATTAATATAATCTAATAATTGAAAGAGGTGCTCATAATTTAATAAATTTATTTTAATAAATTTATTAATTTTGCTTTCTTTCAGTTTATTTATTCATTGAAATAACAAAACGCAATATCTCAAAAATTAACAATGAAGGATGCTTTTAACAGAAAGATTAAAACATAACATTTATCGGTATTATAATTTTCAGATATGTTAAATATTCATTGCTATGCAATATAGATAAGTTAAGGATTTAAACTAACATACAATCAAAGATTAAAACTACGAAAATTAGGGGAAAAATTATCAAATATTTACATTAAAAATAAATTAAAAATCATTCTGTTATGTTCGATATTAAAAATGCAAATAAAAAAAGAAAATTTATATTAGTCATTGTATAAACTTTCTTTAAAAATTTAGTTCCATTTGAAAAATATATTAGAGATTTAAATATTATATATATATATATATATTATAGATAACTACATAACATAATTAAAAAAATAGTATAAAAAATTTTAAAAAATATTAAATATTAATTTTTAAATTTTTAAAAAAAAAAAAATTCTTTAAAAATTCAATTATATTAAAAAAGTTTATAATAGATTTTAAATTTTTATTACAGATACATAACGTAATTTTAGTAACATTTAACACATATTTTAAAAACATAATTTTCATCAAAATATAAAATAAATGAAAATTAATATTAAGAATGCAGAATTTTTTTTTTTTTTGTTCAAAAAAAGAATCAACATATCTGTATGATCTTTGTGTTAAAATGTTATGAAGCCATGTTTTAGGACTATAACTAGTATGTTGCGATGTATGCTGTTATGTATCCTTGCCACATCATGTGAAAGTTATAATTGCAAATACTGATATGATACTAATTAGCTCCGCCATTGTAATGAATAGGGAACTTCTTATTTAATGCTTTAAGTGGGGATAGGATGAAATGATGGGGAGTGAAAATTAACTCCTGTTTCATATATTTATGATTATTTCATACAATAAATATTAAAAATAACCATGAATTTGTGACTTTGTAATTGTAGTTCTTGATCTATTGTTTGGCTCTGTTTTCCATATAGATAGAATCCATGGACAGAAACTACCAATATGATTGTGGAATATTCCTCAATTAGATGAAACACTCTTGAATTGTAAAGATGCAGAGCTTTTGAGCCAATAAATCAGGTGAAGTTTCATTATTTGTAACGTAATTATTTATTGCTGTTATGTTTATCATTATTTTTAATATTTATTGTTATTACAATTATTGCCATCAGATTCTGTTACCAAGTTTTGAAGAATTAGGTCAAAACAACCGTTTAGTTAAATTCAACTAATGTTACATTTTAACACAAAAATTATGTAAACATGTTTGTTAATTTTTGAAGTATAAGAATTTTAGAATTAGAATAGATTCTTGAGAATTCTTATTAGAAGAATTCTTAGTTAGAATTCCTTTAGATTGATTACAATAACAAAATCTTCACCTCTTTAGAAAAAGAACCAAAAAAAAAAGGATGATATGAGAGATAGAGAGAGAAAGATAAGAACTGAATAAAAACAGGTGATAAATAAAAAATAGATGCGAATTGCATGCAAGTGTTTGTATTGTTGTGCTCGTGAGACGGGAGCCCCCCTTTTCTGTTTTCTTTTGCACTAAGGGGGTGCGTCTCTCGGCACTCACCCTCATTCCTTGAAATCGCGAGAGGGCCCGCAGTGGCCGCAGGGCACGGAGGGTTCGGCATAGTCTTGAAGGCTTGTATGTTTCCTCCCCCGACTTCGGTTGCTAATAGATTGATCACAGACACCTACAAGGTCAAGTTGAACACATTTCAAGAAAAAAATGCTGAACACTTAGTAAGGAAGGCCACTTTTTTTTTTTTTTTTTAGCACTATCAATCAACAACCGAGGTCCTATAAACAAAATGGATTACGAACATCAATGAAACGCGTTTAAACGTCATGTATATTTCTCAAGTCCATCTGAAGTTGAAGGATTATGGTCCAATTATTATGTATATATTTTCATAGAAAGAAGTGTATTTTAATTATTAATAATTTTTATGTTTTGAATTGTAGCTAAAATTATTTAATTTATTATGATTAAATTCATTCTCATTTAAGTTTGCATCTGTTAAAATATGATTTGCATTTCATTTTTCTGCTAAGGGGATTTAGATTGTGTACTTTTACCTTAGTGAGTTATATAACATTCTGATTTATTTTTATGTCAATCCTAGACTTCATTTAATTATTGACCTGGGCGCTTTTTATAAAAGTAAATTGCATGAAAAGGAAAACAAAAAATTGTTTAAATTGTTCCTAAAAGTGTTTATTTGCAATTTAAATTCGTAGTCTTTTTCTGTATTTTATATCTCTATGTTATTAGAATATTTTTGTTTTATAATTTAAGGACTATACTTTTGAAATAATGTTAAAAATATATCGAGTAATTAACAAAAGTTTTGCTGCAAATTTAGCTATTTGGCATTCATCTATCAACAGGTATAATTTTAGTTTCAGTAAATTATTAATAATTTTTTATTTATTCTTAAATCTGCTCTAATATAATTTTACATGTATTCCTTCGTTCTTCGTCTTTGAATCAGTTTTTTTAAACTTTTCAACAATTAGTTATCTTAATTGAAAATTTTTCATTAATTGATCTAAAATGATAGAAATATTAAATATTTTATAAGATTTCATTCTTCTCTTAATATAAAGTAAGTTGTTTATGTTTTTTAATGCGAAGACAATTTGAGAAAGAATTTTCTCAACATCTTGGTTTTTCAGTCCTATTCATATTGTGATTGAACTAACATTAATACAGTTTTTAATATGATTTAATAATTGTCATACTTTTTTTTTTTTTTACGTAATTTCGATTAATTTTTAGTATATATAAATATTGGCCGTGTTATTTTAAAGCAAATCTAAGCAGATATTGAATGGAAAATTTTTGTAAATTGTTTATTTTTCACTAAAGTAAGGAATCTATTAAATTTTTAAGTAAATACATGGTTTTATATGATGTGTTAGTTTTTAAGTATTAAATCAATGTTATTAGGTTGTTATTGCAAGTGTGTAGGAGTGGTGGATACTCTGTTAAAGGGTACATAGCTATTAGATAACTTGAAAATGCTGTTGAGTTAAAATAGATTCAATGTTATATTAAATTTATTGATGCAATTTATGCCGCTTACAGAACGTTTAAACGCGCTTTATTATTATTTTTTTCTCCTTAAATGTCCATCTTTGCTAATACTTACTTACTTTTCAGGTCATTTTCTTGACATTAAAAACAACACAATACCAATAAAGATATTTGAAAATTCTGATTTAGTGCAAGTTAACGTATTAAATTTTCATATTGGTTTTCACATAAATGGGTTCACAGGTGTGTGATCTAGCAATGACAGGTTAAAGGTTTGGAATTTGATGAAAGGATTTCTATCTATATCAGGGTAAGATGGGAAAGTGCTGATGATAAAAGTGGGAACTTTCCTATAAGATTGTGCGATTATACTTAAGAGATATCTGTGAATTGAAAGAAAATTGTTAATTTGATGATTAAAAGCAAAGCATGTTTAAAATGTTGCAATGCATTTTGATTTTTGAAAATATTTTTTTTCAAATCATCTTAATTTTCTTTCGAAAGATTCAAGATACCTCTGTTTTATATCGTATTATTACTCTTTCATGCCTACTACTCTATTGTTCTCCAGTACTGTATATCTCGTGAGAGGGTCAGGCTCAAGATATCAGGTGCCTATCCACCTAGGGATTTCTACTTAACACGATTCAAGTAAGAAAAATTTTTCCAACTACCATTTTCATCCAAGATGCTGTAAATCTGAGTATAGATTCTACGTTGAGAGACAATCACAATAACATACAAGACATCGCCGAACATCGACATAGCTGCTGGCTGAAGGTACAAGATTGTTTTTTTTTTTTAGTTATGGTATTTTTAATAATAAATTGAGAATTTACCTAATTAGATATAGTTATTTAATATATGATAAGCTTTTTTTTAAAATAAAAGTCAAAGTTTTAATAATTCCGTTTTCATTATTGAAAGGCAATGATAATTTTTTTTGAAAACTATTAATTTAATTATTTAGAAAATAGTGTAAGGAAAAAACGTTCGATTGTTTAATGTTAGACAAGTAAAAAATTACAAACATTAACGTATGTTTAGTCTCAAAAACAAAACAAACTTTGTCTCTTTTAAAAATGATTTTCAGGGCAAACTTAAATTATTATTAAATTAAAAAAATAATAATAATAACTAAAGCGAAAAATAAAAAAATAAAATTATATTTACGAGAAGAAACCAATTTCTTTTATGAAAAAAAAAAAAAAATTAACAGAGAAAAAAAAATTAAAATTTATTTTGCTTCATGTAAAATTATTAAATTATTTTAAATTTAATTACAGCAATAATTCTATATTTATAGCAATTATTTAATTAAATTATTATAAATTTAATTAAATGACTAATAATTTATTAATAATTATTTTTAATTAAATTATTTTAAATTATCTTTTATTTTATATTTATGAAATTTATCTAGAAAATCGGAAAATTATTGAGATACATTAATATACAAATATTAATGTATTCCCATGTTGGTTACAAGAATATGAAATGATTATTAATTTTAAATACATTAGATTAAAATGAATTTTATAATAAATGTATAATTTACGCTCCTGGTAGTTATGGTAAGAATTTTAAATGATAATTAACAATAGCTAAGTACGTTAAATGTTCTTAAATTAACTAATCAATGAAATTATTTGAACTCTTAAGCATGAGTTTAACTTTTTATCAAAAAATAATTAAGTTATTTTAATTAAAAAAACTAAATAAAAATTTTAATTAAAAATAAAATAAAAAAAAAATTTTTAATTAAAAAATAATAATAATTAAGTGAATACGGTGCTTATTTTTCCTTTTTAGGCCTTCTAATCAACTATTATATTTTATATTAATAACGCGTAAATAGTGAGTTAAAAGTTGAAAAAAAAAAATTAAAAAAAAAAAAAATTTGGAAATTCTAATTAAAAATTGGGGGGAAAAAAAAAAATAAATAAAAGAAAAAAAAATTTATTTTGCTGTTTTGTAAAAGTTAAGATAATTTTAAATGATAAAGAGGATATCTTTAGCTTATTAAGTTAGATAAAAATAATTTATGGCTTATTTTCACTTTTAAATTAATAAGCACTTTAATATTTAAATGTTGAAATTGACAGTGTTATTGTTTCTAATTTCTTCCGACTAGACTTTGTTTACACACTTTAAACTAGAACTAAATATAGAAAGTTATTATACTAGAGTTAAGTACTTAAAAACCAGACGTAAATTAAAGAGTTGCTTCTGGATTAAGTGTATTCTTGCACCCTCAGCCTAGCAAACCACAGATAGAATGCGGCGCAAGAGAAAGAGGCACAGTCACAGTTTTGCACATGGAATTGTAGAACGTGGACAGGGTTTCACTATGAGCAGCACCAACCAGCCAATCAGAGCGAGGCTACTTACTCATCCCCTCCAGCCGAGACAGGGCTCGAAGGGGGCGCAGTGCCCTGAGGGTTCTCATGGTTTTAAAGGCGGGGATGTTGCCGTAGCCCATTAATCCCACAGACAGATTAAATATGGAAACCTAAAATTCGGAACGAGGTAGGCAGGAGGAGGATTTTCGAGAAGCAGCCGAAAAATAAAAAATGGAAAAAAGGAAGAGGGGTTAGTCATATATCAAATAAGTCAGACAGTTTTAGTTCTCAAATTCGAGGTGCCCGTTTAGTACCTGAATGCTATTTACTTAAACAATGCAAGCTATGGTGATGATTTACTCAAATTACTTTGCGTGTGTGAACTTATTGCAAGTAATTTAATTTGGATACATCATTTAACCCTTTCAGTCTTGAAGTTTGGTGAAAAATTAATTAATCGGTTAAGTATTGCTGTTGTTATCTTGGTTTTGAAAAATTTCAAGGTTTCTTTTTTTCCTCGTCCCACATTATAATGCTTGAATGCGTTGAAATATGCAATTTTCAGAAAGTACTTTTGTTCGATTTATTTTACTTGACTTGAAATATATGCAAACTGTAAAATATTATTTTAAAAAAAACTTCTGAAGGACCTAATGGCCAAGTGACTAGTGCTCTGGCGCTTGATACCACAGATTTCGGATTGAGTCCCGGCGATGCCATGATGCATAGAATGGTTCGGAATCCACTTTAAGCCGTAGGTCTCAGTCTAATATGATTATAGAGCGTTGTGCGTAGGAAGCATAACTCTATCCTGTAAAAAGTCAGTGTGACGGAGCTAAATCAGATTTCTTCATAGATAGAAACTTATAGATCCATTGGTATCCATTACATATATTTTAATCATCAGATCATCCGTAGGTAGAAACCTATGGATGTTCCATCACCGCGGAAGCTATTCCCCCCCTTTTCCAAGAGACCACATATGGATTCTTGGACTTGGTCTAGATGAGGTCTACCAAATGGAATAAGAAACAACAACAAATCTTCTGAGATCAGAAATAGAATAATGCATAATTTTTTTCTCGTAAAATAACTCTAACTCTTAACGTTATTTATAAATAATAAATGTTAATATTCAAATATTGTCAATCCGAAATGCGCCTGAATAAATTAAATTAAATGTTCAATAAATTATAATTTTTATTATATTAAGCCAAAACATTGATATGATTTTTCTAAAGTGAATATTAATTTTAATAGTCATAAGATTTGAAAGGGTTAAAATCAGAACAATTTATAATAAACTGAAATTAATCAATAATTAATTTTTTTTTAATTTTCGAAATTCATTCAGACAGAATTATCAAATATAGTTTATTTGAATTCCGTTTAATTGTTCGTTGTAAATATTACTAAATTAAAAATGATTTAATCTTCCAATCTGGAAAATTGTTCTTTATAACTATTAAACTATGTTTACATTACTTTTACATTTACTCAAATAAAATATTCATATATAGCAAAATTAAAATTAAAATAAACAATTCATTTTTAACCTCACAATTCAATTAATAAGTTATTATGACAAACTAATTACATTTTTTCAAATTAGAGTTTTTAAAATTATAAAACAACGTTTGTTTTTTTGTTTTTTTGTTTTTATATTATATTTAGATTAAAAGGTATTATAACCGTAAACGGGCACCTGGTACTGTGGCTAACATGTTACTAAACTAGTCAAATCAATACATTCATATTTGTTACAAAAAATTCACAAGGAAATAATAAAGGCATATAAAAGGGAATATAAAAATCAGTTCAATTTTCTAAGGAAAAAAATACATTTTTAAAAATAAATACACATTTATTGTAATGTCATTGAATAAAACAAAACTAAAGCATACTTTATAACACTGATATTTTTAAATAACATTGAAAAATAATTTTTAAAAATCTCTTATCCCTTTTCTTTTTAAAAAAAATATCAAACATTATTTAAATATGATAATTATAAACATCAAATATGTACTACCATTTTAATTTGCAGTTAAAAATATTGTTAAATGCACGAAAATTAATTAATAATTTGCTCCCACATATATAATATTTTTGAAATTTTTATATTATAATAAATAATAATACAATGTAATTTTAATATTATAATAAAAGTATCATTTGTATTATTGAACATTAATTTATTCTTTTTTTTTTATTATATTAAGAAGTAAAAAATAGCACTGCAATTCATTTTCGCCTCTGGGAATCATTGAAGTTTATATTAATTTTATAAAATATGCAAATAGAATTTTTATATTCATTTACGTAAATAAATATGCGTAAATTTTGTGTTATTTATCTTCTGTTTTTATAAAAACAACTATAATTCTTGAAATTTTATTAAATAAAATTATGATTATAAATTTGATATATGCAAGACATTTCAATCCTTTGTTTATTTGAAAAATCAAAATTATTCGAAAACCAAAAATTGCTTCATTTATTCGAAAATAGTTCGTTTTTAGCGATTTACTAACTGAAATTTAAAAATATATATATATAATTTTAAATTTAATTTGATTGAAATCTGATTGCTTAGTTTATGTTTAAAGATAGAAATGAAAGCAAATTTAGGAATAAAATACACAAATAAAAATAAATTTTTAAACAGAGGGTTCAATAAAAAGATACAAATACATTAAAATAAAAAAATATTGATAATTTTTAATTAATTATTTAAAAAGTAAGGAAAGGAAAACACAAAACATATCTACTTACCAAGACAATAACAAAATCTAGCCAACACCAAGCGTTTTGAAAATACTTCCTAAAACCAAGCGCTAGCCATTTAACCAACATCTCAAAGAAAAAAAGGACGGTAAATACTTTATCCATGTATGTCAAAACGTTTTCCAGACCAGGTCTGTATTTAAGGTTAACATCTTCGGCCGCCTGCGTAACAACGTAAAAAATAATCACGCATAAAAATAGTTTAATTAAAATGATACTAACATTAATATATTGCACTAAAACAGTAGCAGGTATAGTAGAAATGATATAGTAAGTGTAATGAAATTAGATGCAAGAAATAGTCATCCATAAAATAATTTAACTAAAATGATCCTGAAGTCAAGGAAAAAATCTTCATTGATGTAGTTTGAATAATAAAAAAAAAATAGTGTAAGAAATAAAAATAAAGAAAAATTGTTTACGGTAATTTTTAATAACTTTCTAAATATGTACTCATTAATATATTGTAATGAAACTAGTAACAAGTGATGATATTATATAATTACTGTAATTAACTTAAATGAACTGTAATAAAATTAAATGCAAGAAATAATCACCCACAAAATAATTTAACTAAAATGATACTAATATTAATATATTCCACTGAAATAGTAACAAGTGTATTAGTAATAATATAGTGATTGTAATGAAATTAACTGCAAGAAATAATCACCACAAATTGATTTAACTGAAATGATTCTGAAGTCAAATGAAAAAATCTTCATTGATGTAGTTTGAATGAAAAGAGTATATTGTAAAAATACAATAAAAAAATTCGCTTACTAAAATTATATAATTTTTACTAACTGTCTAAAGATTGGTTCATTAATATATTACGCTGAAACTTGTCACAAATGATGATATAGTACTAGTAATGATATAGTAATTGCAATAAAAATCAACTGGGGTTATATAGTTTGGAAGTACTAATACTACAAAAAGGATTAACAAAATATAAATATTTTAGTTAAGGGCAGTTAGCAGGTGACAGTTTTTTCTAGTTAATAATTTAGCATTGAAATATTAATTTTTTTTACACAAATGTAATAACTTATGATTATCAAGCAGCTCCTGCTCATATCTCGACTTGCACTGGTTGCCAGAAGAGACAGTTACGCTCAAGTCATGGAACGGTTTTTTTTTGTATGAGAACATACTGGTCCATGGACTTGGTCTAGACGTTGATGTCGACCAAGTGGGAGAATAAACAACAACTTATGACTGTGGGATTTAGGATTATTAATGAGTTATATGTTGTCTAGGATGGATGAATAGATGATGGTAGGATGAATATTGATGAGGAAATGATTTATTACTGACAATGTCTAATTCAGGTATTTTCAAGTTGTGAGATTCAATGTATATTTCAGGCAGTGAACTTCAATGTATATTTCGGGTAATGAGGTTCATTTGTGATGTTCTTCAAAAAAATTATTTTGTATTAAATGAAAATTTATTGTTAATTTTATGCAATTTCTTCTTTTTTGTATTTGCTTTCAAACAATTATTTTCACTGAAAGCCGAAAGTTCATTAGTTTCATTCGAAAGTTTCATTATTATTCAATGTATGTCTCAGGTAGTGAACTTCAATGTATATTCCAGGAAATAAGTATGCCACTTGTAGTGTTCATACATTTTGTTACACGTTGAATTACGAAAAAATTATTATTTTCCCTTATATGAAAATGTGGTGCTAATTTTATACAAAATGTATTGCTAATTTTATACAAAATTATTGCTATTTTATGCAATTTCTTCATATTTTTTTTTGCATTTGCTTTCAAACAATTATTGTCACTGAAACAAGGAAGATTATAATAGCACACTTTTATTATCATTCATTATTAAATGAACATCATTTTGTATGGTTCATCTATGGCAACTATAAAATAATTTAAAAAACAACAAAAATTTTTTGGTTGGGCAATGTACAGGTGTATGACAATGTATATTTCAGGTAGTGTGCTTCAATGTATATTTCAGGTAATGAGCATGTCACTTGTAGTGTTCACACATTTTGCTACACGCTGAATTACGAAAAATTATTATTTTGTATTATATGGAAATGCTTTAAAACAAATCGTTGTATTGCAACTCTCTTGTCATAGATTCGTTTTAAGAAATAGAAACAAATTCGTGTCACTTACTAGAGCTAAGCTACTTATCATAATCATTGTTATGATAATGGTTTCAAAATATTTGTCTTCTATGAGTATGAATGTCTTGGTACGCAGGTTCTTCCATTTCTCCCAGAACTCCGATTCGCTTCCTCTGCGCAGCACGCGAACTTCGTGTAGCAGAAGTCCGGGCAGCAGTCTGCGGGGTACTCGGCTATGATGACGTCGGCGGCCTCGGTCTCCAGTTTGTCGGTGTCATTTCTCCACCCTCTCCCTCTCTCGGTTGGATGTCAGTTCCAGCTAGTACATCTGAAGAAGACCAAGATCACTTGATAGCATCTAATCATCAATTATTCATAAATATATGCCATAACAGTATATGTGATTATTACATGAGATGCTTAATTACCATGGCATTTTCTGTGAGAAAAATGGAAATTCACCGATTGGGGCCCATTTCATTTCGCATTCACAACCATCTTTTAAAAGATATATGGTTTTCGTTTAGTGAGATGCTAACATATATCTAATGAATGATAAAAACACTAATAACAATAAACAGAAAGCTACACTAATCAGGAGTTGGGCAGTGGGAATTTCATGAACATATGCTCAGGAACCTGAAAGTGGACATTTTCTTGAAACCGTCATAGATCTAATATGCCAAGACATTACAAGACCATCAACTCACACTTTCAGTAATCAGCTAAGGGGAAGATCCTTCATGAAGAATCCAAGAGGTAAATCTAATTTCCAAAATAAATTTTTTTTTTCAAAATATGTTTTGATTAGAATTAAAAAAATATGTATAATAACTGTATAACAAGAGTTGAAATAAAACAATTTACTCTTGGACGTTGATCAGTTTTGGTTTATCATATTTCCCTCAGCATTTTATTTTGCAATAGCTACTACTTTCCTGTTAAGAACTGCACCATTTCCAAAATAAACCTAATTCCAAAATGAATCCAAAAATAAACCTGATTCCCCAAATAAATATTTGCCTTTCATTGTTTAGAGCAAAATTAGAGCAATACGTACAATAACTTTTTTTTAAATTTAATAACTTTATTAATGGAATGTATTAACAGTACACTTCGACGACGGGATTTTTAAATTTACCATATTTTCACATGCATTTGATTCGCATAAAGAGCTGCACTGCCTGCTGATTACAAGCAACTCGTGGGTGGAAGTGCTTTACCAAAAATGCAACAGTTTAGCTTACTGCTGTAATAATCCTGCTTGACAATACTACACAAGCAATGAGGCAAATGCAGACAAAGGATCTCACCTTTCTCACCTAGATATTTCTTTGCTCGCGTCCTTCTTCTCGTCGTCGAGGAGTCATTGTTCTGAGAGGATCGGCTGGTTTCTTTGGACGGTTTCTCGATGATCCTCCACTTTGTCACTTCCCAGCATCCGTTGTAGGACTTGTTGCTCATGTTGTCCACTCCTCCCTTCTGCGGATGCACCTTGTTCCCAGGCACTTCCTTCTCCTGCAAAAACA
>BPLR01020395.1:0-101844 GCA_021605095.1 Caerostris extrusa | reverse complement strand
GAGCACTCTGGTCGACCATCAACTCTCAACCGACGAAGCTCACGTTCAAAAAATTAAAGATTTGGTGCTTGCAAACCGTTGATTTAATATTAGAGACCTTGTTGATGATGTTGGAATTTCAAAAGGAACTGTCAATTCCATTTTGGGCCTCAAACGCGTCAAATCTCGATTAGTACCGAAATCACTGAATGCTCTAGCTCATACAACATTGACTTTTTCTCGTGACTTTTTCTCAACAAAAGGAGACCCGTATTGTTCCATAACCACCGTATTCTACATCGGGCGACTTCTGGCTATTCCCTAAACTCAAAGGACAACCCGGGGACATCGTTTTGGGTCGATTGAAGAGATTCAACGTGAATCGCCGCACGCTTTGAAGGCCATCCCCGCCGATGACTTTTTAGCATGCATTGATGATTGGAAAGAAAAAAGTTGACATAAGATCGTGTGTCCGGGAGGGGATTATTTTGAAGGCTATGAAATAAATTTGGAAGAATAAATAAAAAGAGTTTTTGAAAAAAAAAAAAATAATTGGTCTTACTTTTTTGGCCACAGTAGTACAGTTTATTGTGGGTTTGATTTGCCGCTCTACGGTTATTTGTGTACACTTTGACCTACAGTTTGACGTGGATTCCGAACTAATTAATAAGCATCCATG
Organism: Caerostris extrusa; assembly: GCA_021605095.1. Taxonomy (NCBI): domain Eukaryota; kingdom Metazoa; phylum Arthropoda; class Arachnida; order Araneae; family Araneidae; genus Caerostris; species Caerostris extrusa. Next base: position 101,186 of record BPLR01020395.1, on the reverse strand, counting down.
CTACGATTCGAATGCAGGATTGAACCTGAAGCCTATGCTACAAAAGTTTAATGCAGATTCCTTTAACAAAAAGAAGAAGGTATATAATAGTGTAACACGAACTCCAAGCTCCATATATTTAAAATTAATAATAAAAAATGTAGTATAAAAATTTTGAAAATATTGTCGTGTGCAGTTATCAGAACTTAATTTGGGGTTGTTACGACATTTAAATAAATAAAAACATATAATGCATAGGTTTTATTGATGAACATAAATAAATATTTTTAATTTTATTATGCATCGATGACTTTAAATCTTAATTACTTTTTTGTGCACAGTACTATCATTCACTCTATGGCAATGCTGTTTTCTCTGATCGCTAAAGGCCGCAAACTTCTTAACCATGAACTTTTCCGACAGAACTTTGAATAACTCCACCTTTTTTCCTAAAAAAAAAAAAAAAACTGCATAAAAACTTCTCGATTAAAAAGTTCTTTCAAAGACTCAGATTGATAATTACCGCTTGGCTTTGTGAGACGCTCAAACTGATTCCGGCGACTTTTTGAAATGTCCGAATTAACTGAGCAAAAACTTGCATTAAATTTTACTTGCGGGCACTTATAAAATTTGCGTGAAATTTTAATAAACTTATAATTTTGTATTAAATTTTACTTGCAAAAGTCCAGTCCGGGGACATTGTTTTCAGTCGATTGAAGAGATTCAACGTGAATCTCCGCGCGCTTTGAAGGCCATCCCTGCCGTTGTCTTTTTTAGCTTGCATTGAAGATTGGAAAAAGTTGGCAAAAAAGTATAAAGTCGTTCTTACTTTTGGGCACAGTAGTAAACTCCACCTTCTTCCTACAAGAAGAGAGAAAAAAAACTGCATAAAAACTTCTCGATTAAAAAGTTCTTTTAAAGAGACCCAGATTGATAATTACCGCTTTGTGCACTCAAATGCTCATTCATTATTACTTAAGTTACCAGCAGCGCAAAAATGTTTCCAGGTTAGGGTGGAGTAAGTCTTTTCAGGTATCTCCGAGAACGTATAATGATCTAGGAAGAAGAAAAAAAGAAGTTTGGACATTAATCAAATTCCTTGCAGAAATTTTTCTCACCTCGTTTAATTACGAAAAACTTTTCGGAGGGGGAGCTTTAACAGATTATTTTTTTTTTTTCTCTTTCTTTCGGGGATTCCAGGATTAATAGATTTCCCTGGTGGCCGAGTCGTAAACACTCAATTAAATCATTTGATATTTCTCTCTCTTTTTATTTCTGAAAATCTGGATAAAAAATGTGTAATGATTGTTAGTTTAAAATTCTTTTAGAAAAAGGGAACGCTTTTATATTTTGGGTTAAAAGTTGAAAGTATTTGATTCGTTTAATTAATTAAATTTTATGTGTGATTAATTATATTGATTTATGGTAGGTTTTTAAATGTAATAGATGTGTGGATTCTAGTGATTTATGGGATTCTATATGAGAGATAAAAATTCAAATAATAAAGTAATAACAATTATCAGTGGCACAACAACCCCATGGTGGGCCAAGGCCGTCTGCCTACTGGCAGATTTCGGGAGAGGATAAAACGGAAAAACAGCGTCGCTTCTTACAAGAGAAAAACTGTTCATTTGTCACATGATTTCCATTATTTGGGTGTAGAAATTTCTATGTAAGAGCGTGTAGCTAATATGTCAATATTAATTCACTTTTATATTTGTCAATATTAGTCACAATTAATAATAAATCAATATTAATTATAATAATAATTATTAATTAATAATTAGTAAGTCAATATCTCACTTCGAATTGATGACGAAATTCTAGGAGATAAAATATGTAAATTTGAATTCTTCTTTTCATTGGCGCAACAGACCCATCCATGGTGGGCCAAGGCAGACTGGCTACTGGCAGATTTCGAGAAAGGATATGTTTTCTTTTATTGGGGTGGGTTGCCAGCCCTACGCCCTATAGCCATATTAGACCGACACCTACGGTTTAAAGTGGATTCCGAACCACTACAATCATCCATGACACTGCCGGGACTCGAATCAGAAACCTGCGGCACATAGCGCCAGAGTGCTAGCCACTCGGCCATCAGGTCCCCAACAAAATAATAATATTATTTATTTTTATTTATTTAAATTGTTTTAAAAATAAGAGTAATATATTTATTTCAACCATTGCTTTTTTTGAATTATTGTTTTATATGCATATAAAACAATAATTCAGGAATTTATTTGAAAAAGAATTGTTTTTTTTATTACGATTAGGCTTGGCTGGATTTGGTGCATTAGGATATATGTTTGCTGATGCTGTTTTATCTCAATTTATCCAAATGCTTTTTAAAATACCACAAATAAAAGAATTTGACAAAAAGTGAAAATGGAACCTTTATAAAGTTACTACTCGAAAACTCGAAATTCTTGAATTCATTGCATATGACAGATTCCATTTTAAAAATAAGGAATCGTTGCTCGCACTTTCCAGCAACCAAAAATAAATAAATAAGATGGGTAAATATGAAAAAAAAAGAAATGGATAAAGCAAATAGATCCTAATATTTCAACAGTTGAAAGATGATTAGAATATATGAATTTCAATTAGTATTTGAAATAAAAACTGAACAAAAAATAATTATGTAGTAAGAAAAATGTGGGGTACCTGATAACTTATAGGGTTATGAGACTTTTCCTACAAATTGAAGTATTATTGCTATCTCATAATATGCTTTTAACATATCAAATATCCAAGAGTAAGAAAGAACTTTATATCTGAGAGCACTTTATAGTTTGTCTCTCTATGGTCATCTTGTGCACACGAGGGCTAAGCAGACCGGGACCTACAGTTTAAAGTGGATTCCAAACCACTAACAAACACATCCATGTTGTTCCTTGGTTCTACAGATTTTGCGCATTGAAATAAAATATGCTCTATTGTTTCCGGAGTTTTGCAGATAGAACATAATGGAGATGCAGTTAGGTTCACGATTAGCGCTCACTTATTTAACACGTCCTTGATAATATAAAATGGAATTTCCATTATCTATCAATTCAGCTCATTTAAGAATGATCATTGAACATTTATATTTAAGCATAATTTTTTCTGTTGGAAATATTTCTGTGTATGTATAATTTTTTAATATTTTTTAAAATGTATTGTAATTTATATTTTAGATAGAAAAGTATCAACTAATTTAATTTAACCATCTTTAATTATTGGTCAAGGTTTGTTAAGTATCGCCGACGTTTTGATTCTCGTTTCCGTAGCGTAAATGTAAAATATTTATTCTCAATTATTTTTTGTTATAAATATTCTGTTGTTTGTTTATTTATATTTTTTTCATGGAATTATCATTAAATAATATATAATCAAGCTACTATTACCTCATTCTTTATATCAACAATTCCATTCTTTAATTTGTTTATCAGAATTAGAAATTCGTGCATGCTGAATATCACGATAATCGACTAATAATCGACTCTTTGGAGCAAAAATCACGATGTTGTAATAATTGTAGAACTAGCATATTTGCGGAATTAGAATTACTATGATTAGTATTGTTTCGTAATTGAATTTTAGGAATATTTATTCATAACCAGGATTATTGACTAAATCTTCATTTTTTTGTTCAATATATTTATTATACACTGAAGTGACAAAAGTCATGGGATAGCAATATGCAAATTTTCAGATGGCAGTAGCATCGCGTAGAACAGGTATAAATGCGCAGTGCTTTCGCAGAACTTTCATTTCTGTTCAAGTTATTCATGTGAAGAGGTTTTGACGTGATGATGACCGCACGACGGAATTAACAGACTTTGAACGCGGAATGTTAGTTGGAGCTAGACGCATGGGTCATGCCCTTTTGGAAATCGTTAGGGAATTCAACATTCCCAGATCCACTGTGTCAAGAGTGTGCCGAGAGTATGAAATTTCAGGCATAACATCCCACCATGGACAGCGCAGTGGTCGACCGTCTGCACTTAACGACCGAGACCGGCGACGTCTGCAAAGAGTCGTAAATTCTAACAGACAAGCAATACTGCGTCAAATAACCGCAGAAATCAATGTGGACGTACAAGGGACTGTTCTGTTAGAACTGTGCGGAGAAATTTGGCTTTCTTGGGCTATTCCAGCAGAAGACCGACTCGAGTGCCTTTACTGACAGAGCGACAGAGGCACGCGAGGACGTGGCATATCGGTTGGTCCCTAGATGAATGGAAAACCGTGGCCTGGTCCGATGAGTCACGATTTCAGTTGGTAAGAGCTGATGGTAGGGTTCGAGTGTGGCGCAGACCCCACGAAGCCATGGACCCAAACTGTCAGCAAGGCACTGTTCAAGTTGGTGGTGGTCCCGTAATGGTGTGGGCTGTTTTTATGGAATGGACTTGGTCCTCTGGTGCGACTGGACCGAACATTGACTGGAAATGCTTATGCTCAGCTACTTGGAGATCACTTGCAGTCATTCATGGACTTCATGTACCCAAACAACGATGGGATTTTTATGGATGACAATGCGCCATGTCACCGGGCCACAACTGTTCGCGATTGGTTTGAAGAACATTCTGGACAATTCCAACGAATGATCTGGCCACCTAGATCGCCCAACATGAATCCCATCGAGCATTTATGGGACATCATCGAGAGGTCTGTTCGTGCCCAAAATCCTGCACCATCAACGCTTTCACAATTATGGACGTCTATCGAGACAGCATGGCTCAATATACCTGCAGAAGACTTCCAACGATTCATTTTTCTGCAAAGATTATTATTATTATTTTTTTCGTTTTAAAATATGTTTTATGGAAAAATAAATGGAGTATTTTATGCGTTATTTTTTATTTCCGTTCTTTGAAGAGAGTGTTTATCTGAATAGGATTTTTAATTCTGCATATGAATTTGTAAATTCATGCAGTTATCAAATATAAGAAAATATTATTTTCTATGTGTGTTGAAATTATCTATACACGTTGGTTCATGTATCCGCAAAGTTGTGGACTATTTTACGATGTAGTAAATTCTACTTGGATCAGTATCTGGTGCTCCTGGCATTTAGACTAATCGATTTCAGGTGTAGCATCTGGAAATATCATATCCTTTTTTTCAGTTCTTCAAGCGGAAACAAAGGACTTTCTGGGTAACAAGTTTAATTTGTCCACATTAAGTAATCTTCTGTTCAATTAATTTGTGGAATTTCAAAATCAACTCGACTTCATCCTATAAACACTTTAAATTCAAAAGAATAAAAAGATTTTTTTAGAGATTATTAACAGCATGTAAAAATTAAATGTTTTGAAAACTTGATCTAAAAATTATAATTGTTTAAATGTTCTTGTTATAGTAAAAAAACAGTGATAAAATAAGTGTGTTAGTAAGTATAAGCTAAGTTAATTATAATTTAAAGTTAATTATAATAATTTTTTTTTTTTTAATGTTTAATGTTATGTTTAATTAATGTTTTATGTTTATTATATAATTTCAATTTAAAAACTTATTTATTAGAGAATATTTTATTTAATTACATTGACGCTGTAAATTTTAATCATTTCTGGGAATGATTTCATTTAAACGAGGATTACAAAACAGCAGGTTTAACATGATAATACTGACGCAGATCTGCGCAGACCCCTGAATGCTATGGTCTGCTCAACAAAAAGAACTTTGAAAATTATCTGACCCACACACGGACTTTCATTTATTTATATTCGAATAATAAGTAGTATTTCTTACATAAATTTTTTTTTAATTAATTTTTATATCATACTATTACAGATGTTGAATTTGCTTAAAGCATAGTGTGCTTTAAAATGTGCACGTTGGATCAATATTTATTTGTGAACATACATTTTTAGACCTGATAAACGGATCACTAAATAAAGACCATTTGACTCATCACTTTTAAGCTTGGTTGCTATGAAATTTTAAACAAATACTGAAACACTTATTCAATTACTGTAATATAATGCAAAAAATTTTTTTAATGAATTTTCATAAAAAAATTTGTTATATATTTGGTATTATATTTGTTATTTACTATTTATTATATGTAAATAAATAAAAATAATCAATAAATAAATGTAAATGAATTAAAAAGTCCTCATATATAAAAGGAGTTATATGAAGAAGTAAGAAAAAGAAAAAAAAATATATATATATATATATATATATATATATATACATTAACTGAATCTAATCAAATCTGAAAATCTTTAAAAAATTAATAATTATACTCTTTAGTAAAATGATATATATGAAAGCGGAGGCCGCGATCTGCGCAATCTTGCGGTAACGTCATTTTAACGGTGTAAAAATCATTTTACACGCCTCGGTTTTACTAGTAAACAGCTTATCACTGTAAAAAACGCAGCCCGGAAGTATTTTGTCTACTACCAAGAAACTATTTCTTTGTGCACTACTATCTTTCTGCTGATTGCCACACCGTGATTACCAACAATGAATCTGTCATTACGACATCGCATAATAAGCCAACATGTGCATCCACGGTCCTTTCACAAACACAATAACACATCGGGAGTTAAAAATATTGTTAATGAGCGCAGCATATCGGCCTGGACACCAATAAAGAGAGGCTTCCGCCCTATGCCAGCCGTGGATTACTATCAATGCCAGAATAATTAAAAGAAGAAAAAAAAAATAAGCAGCATCTATTTTGCTAATTTATCTGCAAGGCGCAGATGTTTCTAAAGGCCCGTAACAGAAAGAAACGGCTCCATTGTTCGTAGCGGTGCTTTGTAAACGAGGCAGGATAATTAAGCCCGCTTCCAAATGATCTTGGGAAAGAAAGTTCTTGTCGTGGTATTTTCATTGATGAATGCTTTCGTGGTCGTTTAGATTTCGGTATTGTTTTTGATATTGACTGATAGGTCACCTTTGGTTAATTGCTTGTTTTGCTTTTTATTTCGAATGGGCTGTTCAAATAGTTATGTGTTGGATATATCATTAAATGTCTAGTATACGATGAATAATCATAGTGCATCGTATAATGATGGATTCATATAATAAATAATGTTAATGGAAAAGCGATTGCTCTTTACAGATATTTAATTAATGCTGTTCATCTTCCTGGCATTAGAGAATGTATTATTGAACGGTGGTAAATTTTATGGCTTCCTTTCTAATATAAAGAACGATGAAAATTAAAAGCCTATTCACTTATCATTAATACCTTATTCACTTATCAGTGAAAAAAACCTGCATACACTTATTTTTAATAACTTTGTCATCATAATCGCAGCAACACTTTTGAAGATATCTCATTCATTTCAGTTCGTCTAATTTTTAATTTCCTTTTTTTTATTTCCAGCTTTTCATTTTTTATATTCTTATTCTAAGATCATTTTTTTAAATTCTTTTCTATTCTAGATCATCTTTTAAATTCTTTTCTATTCTGCAAAGATCATCTTTTAAATTCCTCTTTTAAATTCTTTTCTATTTTAAACTCAGCTTTTTAATTCTTTTCTATTCTAAGATATTTTAAATGTTCTATTTTTAGATTATCTATTAAATTGTTTCTATTCTAAAATCATTTTTTAAATTCTTTTCTGTTCTAAAATCATATTTTAAATTCTATTATATTCTTAGATCATCTTTTAAATTATTTTCTATTCTAAAATCAGCTTTTTAATTCTTTTCTATTCTAAGATCATCTGTTTAATTCTTTTTGTATTCTAAAATCATATTTTAAATTCTGTTCTATTCTAAGATCATCTTTTCTATTCCCAACTCTCTTTCTTATATATCCTTTCTTTTGCCCAGTTCTTTATTTTTTTACATTCTTTTTCATTCCCTTCTTTTTTTATTTCCATTTCTTAAATCTGAGAAAATCCCACTAGGAAAACTCTCGATGTGAGAAAATTATATCCATTGTTACATTCACAATCGTGTGACTGCAATGATTGCCAAAAAGTGGGCTCGAGCCAGCGGCTTTCTGTACAATTTCACACATTGCAGATGAAGAGACTTACACGAATTATTAAATTAACTACATTATAGCTTATAAAAACATTTTATTTTTCTTTTAATTTTACAAAAAATTGTAATGTGTCCAAAAATTTACGGTCACCTTTATACATACACCAAAGGAGAAAGAGGAGGTGGAATTTGCTTTTTTTTACCTTGTTCTTGAATCCAATTGAAATAAAAAAATTTTATCTGCAATATCGTTTGAAACAGAAACTGCAATTCAGTGTTTCAAGGTTGTTCTAAATTGCTAAACATTAATTTTGTGTTGAAATTGTAGGAATGTAGGAAATTGCGGAAAAAAATGCATTTAATTTGGCTATTATTTTATGAAAAAAATAAAAACAAATAATAGCAATAACAGTTTTGTGAATATTTGTTATGGTTTAGATAATGACTTTGTATATTAACTTCATAACAGTCTTAAAATAAGTATTGCAAAAATATATTAACTTTTAAATATATTTCAAAGAAATTAAATTTTCAAACATTACTTTTATTAAACAATCTTTCATAAATTACCATAATTCAAATTAAAACTGAACTCTTTTATAAATAATTAGAGAATATTTAATTTTTAATGGTACAAATAAATTTCGATTTAATGTTTTTTTAATAAAAAGCTATGTACTTTAACTAAATATAATCATCTATATTATTTTGTCTGAAATAATTTATTTCATCATATTTTTTTTAAATGTGTTTTTTTTTAAATTAAAAGCAAATCAATTTTTAATTTAGTGAAGTATGCAGTTTAATCTTTTATACCAAGAGTAAACAACATTTTAATGTATAATTTTAACATCAACATAATAAATATGTTTGTGCTGCTATGAATTATAATAAATAAAAAACAATTAAAAAAAGCATCTCCTTCTAATTTAGAATAAGAACCATTTTAATTTGAAGTGTTTTAAAATAAAGCAGAATTTTTTTTTTTTTTTGATGAAGATTTCTCACTTCTAAATTAAAGTAATATTTTTTATTTGCACTTTATTTTAAAGAGAAAACAAATTATTTTTCTCTTTTTCTGCAAGAGTAATAATTAGAATTTATTTAAAATTTAAAAAAACCCTAAAAAACAAACAATTTTTAAAAAAAAATTTTTGAATGTGAATGCTTCTAGCAGAATGAATTCACAAATAATTCAAATGTCATAACGAATCTCAAGAAATTGGAAATATCGACCCCGTTGCCATGGAAACCAAGAAAGCATGCTTTATTATTATTTTTTTTATCGTCATTAATCTGAGATAACGTTTATTTTTATTTATGCCGTGACTGTTTTAAATTACATTTCTGTTGCAAGAATGTTTTGCAATAATTTATTCAAATCAGAAAAATTGAAATGTTTTGTATTAATTGAACCTCGTTATATTTCTATAAATGATAAATAATGCGTAAAAATATAATATAATGTAATATATATGATACATATAAATGTTATATATTTATATTAATATATATTATAATATAATATAGTTTTTTGATATTACATTAGATTTGGAAACATATATAAGCAAATATATAATGTATTTTAATATATATGTGCTCTCGAATATGCCAATGTATGCGAGTTTGATTCCATTGGTGGTGTGCCCTACGATCAATTATTTAAAAAACGAGTAGAATTGTTGGCGAATGTGATAGACTCGCAGGAATAGTTGCATTACCTTACTGTAGGTTACCAAGTTTTATCTGATATGATATGAAACTTCTTGTTATATCTTAAATGCCCTATAAGAAGGGTATTACCTACTTGTTATATCTACAATGCCTCAAATTTATGAAGAACCAAACAGCGTGTCTATGTGCCAGGTGTTGATATCACAAGTGCTCACTCCTTAACATTATATATTATAATTGACATTATATATCATCGTCATCATTGGCGCAACAGCCCCATGGTGGGCCAAGGCCGTCTGCCTACTGGAAGACTTCGAGACAATTGTTTTCTTTTATGGAGTTGGGATGTCAGCCCTACGTCCAACGCTCTACAGTCATATTAGACCAGAACCTACAGTTTAAAATGGATTCCGAACCACTACAAACATCCATGGCACCGCCGGGACTCGAACTCAAAACCTGTGGTGCCAGTCACTCTGTCATTAGGCCCCATTATATACATATATACACGTAGAGGGATAGCAAACAGCAAAAGAGTTAATACATTTTCAAAGAATAAAGCCACTTTTATGTATTTTTTTAAAATAGACAATAGAATTTTAGTAATTTTTAAGTTTATTTAGTTTTTATTTCATGACTTTTTAAGCGAATATTAACTAAAAAATGCTGATTTGAAAAAAAAAAATTGGTAATTAAACATTATCTGCCATAGTTACATTATCTGCCATAGTTACAAGATTGTGCATTAAAAAAAAAGTGTCTTAATTGTATTAGAAAGGCGCTTTTATAGAAATTAAAAACCTTATAAATATTTGATATTTTTTAATTAATTGTTTAAGTATTTATAATCAAGAAATAAATTTTTTTCATTTCATAATTAGCTTATAAATAATATCTTAAGTAACAAATTGAATTAATTATAGCATTACTTACAACTTGGAAAAAATTACATAATTTTTTAACATCTTATTTTTTTTTTCATCGTATAGAGCAGAGAAATAGTTAAAAAAAATTCTTAATGTTCCAATATTCGTTAATTCGTTCGTGTATTTTACTGTTACATCTTCGATTGTTCTTTTTTTTTTCTATCGTACGAAAAATTAAAAAACATTTTTATTATGAAACATCAGAAAAATTCTCTTCAGTTCTTTTGGAATTTTTTTCCTTTTTCTGATAATAAAGATAATTTTTCTTTAAATAAAATAATAATGTAATGTTTTTTTTATATTAAATTCTATGAAGAATTTCTATCTTTCTTATAAATAAAAAAACAAATTCTTTTAGAATCTTTTTTTAATTATAAAGCTTTATCAATTATACAATTATGACAAAATAAAGAATAATTAAAAAAATAGTTAATCATTTTCAAAATACTAATGAAGGACAATAATTAAGTCTTAAGAATTTTTATATTTTCCATAAATATATTTATTTTATAACTATTTTTTTTTTTATCAAATTACATATTTATCTTCCATTTCAATACTTTTTGAAAGCGTTTACTTTGAAAAAAAAAAAAAACATGAAAAACGCATAAAAATAAAACATAAAAATAAACATAAAAAATATTTTTGAGTAATGCCAAAAAAGCAGCAAGCTCAATCTAAAGCAAGTTTTTACTTCACTTCATTACAGTAAATAAAAGCCCCAAACGATTTACAGATTAATCTATTGGTAAAAAGTTGATAATTTTTTTTAATCTGTGTGCTATTTTTAATCGGTAAATGTCAGTAGCTTTGATGGTTTGTTGAATTTATTTTATTGCTGAAATATATAAGTAATTTTTTTAATATATTAATAGTTGGGTTTCTTTTGCATTAAGGATATTAATATTTATAATTTTAGTTAATCAATTGTGGTGAAATGTAATGGTAAATAACTCCAAATATTTAATTTTATATTGTAAAAAATAACCAAACATTTTACTATTATCATCAGTTATCAATAAAAACTGGTAGTCTATTTTTAAGCATCATTTATTCTTCTGATGTTTAATCAGAAATATCTTCCTGACTTGTAAAATAGTTCACTTTAAAGAAAACTATAGCTGTATAAATATTTTTTTTTTTGTATTTTAATATTTAAAGTTTGTATTGGGGCCTGAATGGCCGAGTGGCTAGCGCGCTCTGGCGCTCGGTACCACAGGTTTCGGGTTCGTTCCATTTTACACCGTAGGTCCCGGTCTAACACGATCGTAAAGCGTTGTGGAGTGACATATTAAAAATAAGGAAAAATCTAACTGTTCATAATATATAGTGATTAGGGATTATAGTCCTTGTTGCTTCACATCCCCATACACCACTTCATTCATCATCAATTAAAGTTTGTATTGTTTATATCGTAAAAGATTTAGTTAAATCTGTAGGCCTGGATGTCTTAATGAGGAGGGGAGAAGGTTGTGAAACACCAGACGTTATCCATAAGGGTAGTGTTCATTCAAATTATTGTGACACATGTATGAGTTTGGTTTGTTACTTTATAGTTATTTTTTGCACGCTGTAGGCTAATTAGACAGGGAACTACAGTTTAATGTGGATTTCGAACCACTAACAAACATTCAAACATTCCTGCCAGGATTCGAACCACACATTTATGAGAGCAGCCTTGATTTTTGCACCCCTAGATGACGTTGAATTTGTGCATCTCTCTAATATTAGTGGCGCATGATTTTATTTGAAACCAATAGTGATTCATTTAAATTGGGATTTCATTAACAAATCAATTCCTTTTCATTAGTAATTTTGAAGTATCTAGTTATTAAATTTGGAGGCAATTTATAAAATTGGTGTTGTTTTTCCATGTTACTTTTGGCTGATTTTTCATTCACTGGTGATTTAGTTTTATGGCAAATAAAGGTAAGTTTGTTGATGTAATTAAATTACTATCTATAGAATATTCCTCAACCCCACATATATCGGCTTCAGATTCGAATCCTGGTAGTGGCATGAATGTTTGTTAGGGGGCTCGGAAACCACATTAAACTGTAGGTCCTTGTCTAATTGGCCTAAAGTGCGCAAAATGACCGTAGAGCGTCAAACAAAACCCATCAAGTCACCAAAGCCACTCTCTTCCTTCTGGGGAGGGGGCAGTCCCACAAATTAAGAATCATTAATATTTATCTTTTCTTCATTAGCGCAACAGCCCCATGGCGGGCCAAAGCCGTCTGCCTGGCAAATTTCGAAACGTGAGATGTTTTCATTTTACAGGTTATGGTTGTAAACCCTACGTCCAACGCTCTACAGTCATATTAGATAGAGAACCTACGTTTTAAAGTGAATTCCGAACCTGTACAAAACATCCATGACATTTCTTGGACTTGAACCCGAAACCTGTGGTACCGAGCGCTAGTCATCCGGCCAATTAATATATATGATCAGGAAAATGATTTGCATAGAGACTACAAATCTTTCTCTGCATACACATCAGAATAAGTAAATAATTGCGTATCGAACACCACTTTAAAAGTAAACATAATCGAAATGCTACATAATTTAACGAGGGATTTGTTTGTAACTAGCAATTGGTTTCGCAGCACTTGGCGAGTAAATGAACAGAGATTGGCTCTGTCTGAGAATGCTCCGACAGTTCCAATATGCTTTTCAAAATTACCCTCTCCATAGCTACGGTATTGGGAGCTGGCTACGTGAGGGAAATGCGGAACATGTCAACAGCAATTGCAATTACGGACATTCGGAACACCACTGTGAGGAATGCGGCCCATTATTACATGCAGTCAAGGGTCTTGACTTTTCAATTGAGACTGGCAATAATATGTATTCTCCAATATGATTTGTTTACTTTCTTTCTTGAGATTTTGTACTGCGCGAGTTGGTATTCTGAAGTGTGTTTGGGAATTTTATAATTGATTTTATAAATTTAAAATTGTTTGCCACGGAGATTGTATGAAAATTATATTTAATATTTATTCGCCTGATTTTATTTATCGTTAATCGTATAGGTTTCGGGGCCTAATGGCCGAGTGACCAACGCTGTTGCGCTTGGTGCCACAGGATTCGAATCCCGGCGATGCCATGGATGTTTGTAGTAGTTCGAAATGCACTTGAAACAGTAGATCTCTGTCTAATATGGCTGTTGAGCGTTGGGCGTAGGGCTGATAACCTTACCCCGTAAAAGGAAAAACGTCTCTCGTCTCTCTGCCAATAGGTAGACGGTCTTGGCCCACAATAGGGATGTTGCACCAGTGATGATAATGATGATGATCTCAGTTTTTACTTTAGAATTATGTGTTTAATCGTTGAGTTCTCGATGTAATAAGGGATTATTTGTAATAGTTTGAATGCTTAATATTGGAAATATTTTATGATTAATTAAAGATATTGGCGAGGTGTTTTAAGCTCTAGACTGGCCTTCGAATTTTTCGATCTCAATTCGAAACCCAGTAAGTAAGTTAAATCGAAATATTCCTTGTTTAACACTTTGACAAGAGGGATAAATCTGTAAACCTGAAAATCTGTCCGTTGAGTTAAATTGAAAAAGTGCGCATGTTCAAGATTGGATATGTTTGTTCTAAATTGCGATGGTACTGCTGACAAAAAAGATAACACGCCAGAATGCTGATCTCTGTGTTTGAACATAGCATAGGGTAGCTATTAGTTCAAGTCAGTAGGACCTGATGGGCGAGTGACTATCGCTCTGGCGCTCGGTGACACAGATTTTGGGTTCGAGTCCCGGCAGATGTTTGTAGTGGATTTTGTAGAGGGATGTTTGTAGTGGTTCGGAATCCACTTTAATCCGTAGGCCCGGTCTAATATGACTGTAGAGCATTGGTAGCAGCATTTAGCCCCTTAGGGCTGACAACCCTACCACATAAAAAATCAGTCGCGGAGCCAAGTTAGACTTCTACCTACGGGTGCTCCATCACAACAGAAGCTGCCCCCTTTCCCTCATTCCATGAGTCCATACGGGTTCGTGAGCTTGGTGTAGATGTTGCTGTCTACCAAGTGGGATAAGAAACAACAACAACAACAGTTCAAGCCAACGTATAAATATTTTCCATTGGGAATGGTAATAAGTGTGATCTAGTAACGTGTGGGCCTAGATTTGAGTCACTGCTGGCGGCGTCTGTTGCAGTCACTGCTATCAGAAACGAGAAGACTCTTTGGAGATTGTGACAATCTGTGTTAAGTGCCGCGAATGGCTAATCAGGTTGCCTTTTGAAAGTTTACTTCCATACACAAATTTGATGCAGTTTCACCTAAAAGTCCTCCCGAAAGCAATGTCTTTCCACATAAATATCCTGTAACACAAATGAACAGGAGGCCCACTGATGAAAATAAACATAAAAATTATTATTATTATTTTTTTAATTTTTTAACTTGTATTTATGTATTATATGCATATATATTAACAGCATATTTTATTTTGGTTTTCAGAATCATCTACGATGGTCGTTTTGGACTATGCTTGGTGAATGCTTTGCAAAGTTGTGAGAATTATTAAATGAAAGGTAAGAATATGCATTATATAAGTTTAACTAAAGTATTTACAAATCCTTCACGAATAGTTTAATTTAACTAAATAATGAATAACTAATTCAAATTTAAAGTCCGAAATACGTCAAAATTTGCGACTGGTTATTAAATTACTTAAGTTTAATAAATGACTATAGTTTTAATTAATTTAGTCAGTCTAAAATTATAATCCTTGTATTAATAGTTAAAAAAATAACTGAATTATAAATTGGTTTATTCGTATAGGAAAGTGAACTTGAAAATTTATTATTAATTGATTTTAGACATAATATTTGACTTTTTACTGTTGAAAAAAATAATCATTAATCATTTATGGATAAACAATTTTAAAAATTATATTTCAATCAGGATTTCTAATATTAATAAAGTTTTTTCATTAAATTTTAAAATGTTAAAATAAATTGTCCCATATTTGTATAGATTCGTATAAAATTTGTAGTCCATATTTATACACATTTTCTATATATTTTCTATCCCATATTTGTTTATAATTGTGCATATTTTTTAAGGCATTTATAACGAAATTATGTAGATTTTAAAAACCGTTTCATAAATGCTCGATTATTATTAATTAGATATTATAAATTAGATTTTAATTAGCCCGACTCGTGACTCAGTGGCAACGCGCGCCGCTGGTGAGCATCAAGAAGGAGGTTCAATAATCTGACGACTTTGTTGCAAACACTGTTTCAAAAAAAAAAAAAAAAAAAAAAAACGAACAATTAGACGCGATAGCGTTTGTGATGTTCAGCTTATTGCCTCGTTGCGCGGACTACTTGGTGGGATTTTTCCGGGTTTTCTCCCATAAGATGAGCAAATGCGAGGTAGTTCCCCAAAATCCACCCGGAAGCACAGTTCTCCTTCTTAGGCGTCACGCAGCCAAATCAGATTTCTACCTACGGGTGTTCCATCACATCAGTAGCTGCATCCCCCCCTTTTCCCTCCTTCCATGAGACCACACGGGTTTTTGTACTTGGTCTAGATATTGCTGTTTACAAAACAGGATAAGGAAAAAAAAGATTAATAGTACTACATATTATCTATAGTAAGCTTATCATGAAACATTATCACAGTATGATCAATGTGTAATTAGTAAATATTAGAACAGTAATCTCTTCCATATTTAATTTGATTAAATAACTTACTCATCGTCATAACAGGCTCGACAGCCTTTTGTGGGCCTTGGCCTTCTTTAAAAGATCCAGCCAGGATGTTCTCTTCTTGGCCGTGGATCTCCAGTTTTTGATCTTAATAACATTAAAATCAGAGTCTAAAAGCCGACCCATCTCTTTTTCGGTCTTCCCATTGGTCGTTGTCCAAAAGGGGTTTCATTGAAAGCCTTCAAGACAGCTCTATCACTTTCCATTCTCATGAGATGACCGGCCCATCGCATTCTATTCAGTTTAATAAATTTTAGAATGTCAATATAACTAAAAAGTTTATAAAGTTCAAAATTGTATCTTCTTCGCCAATTTCCATTGCCATTGATACCAGCAAAAATAGTTCGTAGCACTTTTCTTTGAAAGACTGCCAACATTTTCTCTTCTCTTGATGTTCTCTTATTAAATAACATATTTTTAAAATATATAAACTAAAATATAAATTTAAAAAAAATAATAACAAAAATTTGGGAAAAATAAATACATGTTTATCAACGCAAGTGTTTTTCAGAGTTTATTCTCAACAATGTTTATACATGAAACGACACACCTTACAGTATAATACATCAAAGTTTAATTAATGGACTTCCTAACACTTAAAAGGATTTAAAGTTAGCAATCCGCTCAAGTCTTTTGATGGCTTTTCCTGGTACCGAAACTTTTGACGTGCTCACCAGGTAATTATTCCACGCGAGAAGCAGACATCACTTTCGCAGACAGCTC
Source organism: Caerostris extrusa (assembly GCA_021605095.1). Classification (NCBI taxonomy): domain Eukaryota; kingdom Metazoa; phylum Arthropoda; class Arachnida; order Araneae; family Araneidae; genus Caerostris; species Caerostris extrusa. Next base: position 84,223 of record BPLR01020395.1, on the reverse strand, counting down.
AGGAGATATTTAAATAATCTGGTGCTTTTGGCATGAATCGGAGGGAATATTCTATTTTTTGATAGAGGAGCTTTAGGACAGGCAGCAGGAAATTGACATTTTCCTTATTTGTTGTCCAAAGATTTTCAAGATTCCTTGTATTGATTGGTTCTTTTCATGAGTGAAGGTGACATTGATCCTTTTGAGTTGCCAAAATGTTAAAGCTACACAAAAAAAGAGAAATTTATATAAGATTAATTATTTTTCTCCACAATCACAAACATTTTTTATAACAGAAAAAAAAAACGATTAATTTGTCGCGAGTTTTCCAATATTTGATAGTAGAAATTTATATGCAAGTATGTGTTGCCGACGATTATTATGTGCCAATATTAATTCGCTATTATATTAGTCATAACTAATAATTAATCAATACTAGTAATAATAGAAATTTTAATTAATAATTAGTCAGTCAATACCTCGTTTTGAATTGATCATGGACTTCTAAGGTGGTGTGGTGGCCCATTGTCTAGCGCTCTGGCCTTTGGTACCCCAGGGTTCGAACGTTGGCGGTGGCATGCATGTTTGTTAGGGGTTTGGAATCCCCTTTAAACTGTAGGTCCCTATTTGTTTAGCCCTCGTGCGCACAAGATGACCACAGAGCGACATATAAAGCCCCCCTTCCATTTCTCTCCTTGCACTTGGCCTAGATGTTGCTGTCGACCAAATGGGATAAGAAAAAAAGATTAAAAGTAGTATATATTATCTATAGTAAGCTTATCATAAAACATTATCACAGTGCTATCAATGTGTAATTAGTAAACATTATGAACATATTTAATTTGATTACATAACCTATTAAATATATTTTAAGTCTTGGATTATAAGTGTTAGATTTTAATAAAAAAAATCCAAAGATTAGGGAAAAAAATGAATACATTTTTATCAGCTTACAGTGTTCTGTTCTCAACTACAATGTGAACACACGAAACGGCACACCTTAAATAAAATGCATCAAAGTTTAATTAATGAACTTCGTAACACTTAAAAATGATTTAAAGTTGGCAATCCGCTCAAGTCTTTTGATGGCTTTTCCTGGTACCGAAACTTTTGACGTACTTACCAGGTAATTATTCCGCGCGAGAAGCAGACATCACTTTCGCAGACAGCTCAGGAGATATTTAAATAATCTGGTGCTTTTGGCATGAATTGGAAAGAATATTCTATTTTTTGATAGAGAAGCTTTAGAACAGACAGCAGGAAACTGACGTTTCCTTATTTTTATCCAAAGATTTTCAAGATTTCGTTATATTGATTGGTTCCTTTCGTGAGTGAAGGTGACATTCATCCTTTTGGTGTTACCAAAATTTTAAAGCTAACAAAAGATAAAGTCTGATAAAATTAATTAGTTTTCTCCAGAGTCACAAATATTTTTCTCCAATTGAAAAACTGTTAATTTGTCACGTGATTATCCGTTATTTATGAGTAGAAATTTAGATGTAAGCACGTGTTGCCGACGATTACTATGTGTCAATATTAATTATTAGTCAAAATTAGTCACAATGCTAATTATTAATTAATCAGTTAATAATTTCCAGGTGATTTTCATTGTTTGTTTGTAGAAAATTATTGTTGTCAATGATTACTATGTGTCTGTATCAATTCACTATTAATAATTAGTCATTCAATATCTCATTTTGAATTGATGATGAAATTCTAGGATATAAAATATATAAATTTCAATTCGTCTTATTCTTCATTGGCGCAATAGCCCCATGATGGACTAAAATCGTCTGCTTACTGGCAGTTTTCGAAACGAGAGATGTTTTTCTTTGTACGAGTAGGGTTGTCACTCCGACGCTTAACAGCCATATTAGATGGAGATCTTTGATTTAAAGTGCATTCTGAACAACCACAAACATTCATAACACTGCCGGTATTCGAACACGAAACCTATAGCACCCAGCGTTAGACACTTGACCATCAGGCCCAAGCTGGTTGACTAGCAGCATTAATATATGGTTTATTATTACTAATCTAATACTTTAAAAAATTCTTTTAATATTTTAAAATGTTCTTGCAAGTTAATTTCATTATCAATTGGTATTATAAAGGTCAATATCATTATCAGTTGATGCTATAAAAATCAGGTTCCTTATAAGAAATTATGGATCAATCATGTTTATACGTGATGAATTGAAAATTTCATGATTTTTTTTTTCCTTTTTTTTTTTTTTTTTTCTACGTTTTTTTTTTTTTTTATTTTTGTTAATTATTTGTTGAGTGTATTATTGTGTCAGATAACAGTATAATTAATAAAAGTATTTCGATAAGAAAAATTCTGTGCTTCAACTTAACGGCCTTTCGTATTTCATCTTATTGCTGCCTGATGGCCAATTGACTAGCGTTTTGGCCGTTGGTATCACGGGCTTCAGGTTCAATTCCTGGCGGTTGCATGGATGTTTGTGAGTTGTTCAGAATTCATTAAACAGTAGATACCAGTCTAATTAGAATAAAGTGTACAAAAATTGATCGTAGAATGACAAACCAAACTATTCCATTTTATTTTTTTTTTTCATACTATTCATTATCTTCCCGGTTCTTTTTTCTCTTGAGAGAACATTTACGAAAAATGAAGAAGAATAACGTCTAGGCTAGGCGTCATTCCTCTGTGAATCCATGAAGCGTTTTAACTATTTTTCGGTAAGAATCACCACTTTGGTAAAAACGATTTTGCTCTCTGGTGTCATTGCAATTTGGAATGAACATCTCAAGGAAATGTTTGAAGTTTTGTACCATCCACCTTCCATTTTGAATCAATAAAATGTATTTCCAATTTTCATATTTGACGTATTCATTTCCGGCGAAAACATGACAATATTCGGTTCGTCTCTCTTGCAAAACTTCATACCGAGTTCCCATTATTATAGAGTTCCCAAGACATCATGATAACTATCAGAACATATAGTTCTGATAATTATATATAATTATCAGAACATATAATTTGAATAAAGCAAATAGAATCATTTTAAAATGGATGAAATATTGAATGTAGTGTTAAAACTACAGAAATATATATTTATTGAGTTCGTAAAATAATTTTTCATACTATGTCATGTAAATTTCATCTTTTCAATCATACATCAATATAATTCTAAATAATAAGATAATTCATTTCATTGAAAAATAAATAGAATCACTCCTCAAATACAAAAAGATAATCAAAGAGCGATACAAAAATCAGCTGAAAATAAATAGTCCTAATTGGCTATTAAATTAATCTTAATGTTACTTTATCAAATGAGGTTTAATGTTACTTTATCAAATCATTCAAAATGTATTGAACTTTTTTTTTCTTTCTTTCTAATGCAGCTGGCAAACACTTAGACAGCTTGGTCTTGCATACTTTAAGGCAAGCGCTGCACAGACGTACTCACTTTGCATTACCAGGGGGCGCGTGTAACTTGAAGATAAGCCACGGACGCAGAGTAACAATGCTCCCACAACGCTCTACGATCTTATTAGACCGGGACCTACAGTTTAAAGTGGATTCCGAACCACTACAAACATCCATGGCACCGCCGGGACTCGAACCCGAAACCTGTGGTACCGAGCGCCAGAGCGCTAGCCACTCGGCCATTCAGACCCTAAATTTATTGAACTATGATGTCAAAAAAATAAGTATTATTATTTGTTATTGAATATTTTTTTTTTTTAAAAAATCAATGTTATTGACAATGAATCAATGACTAAATTTTCTAAGGACATATAAAGTTTAAAAAAAAAAAAAGATTCTGTCAATATAGATAAAAGCTTATTATTTCTATACAATAACTACTCATCTCCTAATTTATATCTAAACAACATTAACCCTCTTATTTTCAAAGCAATTATTTTCTGGTTTTTTATTTACTTCTGAAACAGTTCAGAAAAATTCACAAAGAATAAAAATAAAAATTCTCAAGTACCTTCTGTTAATACAATTTATTTTTCCTCCATTAAATTAAGTACCTCTTGAGTTAATCTTTAAATTTAACAAGGCGTAAGCAAAAAAAAAAAAAATAAAATAAAATAAAATAAAAAAAAAAAAAAAAAAAAAAAGAAGAAGAGATGTCATTTTTTCCCTCACAGGGTCGCTTAGTTCTTCTTAACTAAATTTACTAGTTAGTAGTTGAGTGAGAGCGCCATTAAAGAAAACAGGTGCTCTCCCTAACACGACCGAATCAATGGGCGTGTCGTTGCCATGGGAACGGACTGACCCTTATTTTGTTGCTCCTTGAAATCTATTTCATCTAAGATTCCGAAACCCATTTCGGGAAAAGATGTTTGGGCACTAAAGTGAGTTTTTTCCTTCCTTTAGGTTTATAAAAGGAAAAAACAACAAGATTAAGTTGTGCCGGTGATGGCGAAAGCGTTAGTTTGCCGATAAAATCCATTCATAGAAGGTATAACGATATTAAAAGGGGGAAATATATGTTTGGAAAAACACAATAGTTATAACTTGCGAAAACCTATAATGGCCAGTTAGGGCTATTTGTTTTATCTGATTTTTGTATCGCTCTTTTTATGATCTTTCTGCACTTAAAGAGTGATCTTATTTATTTTTCGATGAAATGAACAATTTTATTAACTAGAATTATATTGATGTATGGTTGCATATATATGTATTTATAAAAATATGAAATTTTATTTAAGTAAGAAAACAGGATAGTTATAATATTTTGGCTTTTTTGGGGCCATATTTCTACGTTTAGTTTGTTGCCCTACGGTCATTTTATGAACACTTTGGGCTAATTAGATCTGGACCTACAGTTTAACGTGGATTCCGAACCACTACAAACACCCACGGCACCGCCGTGACTCCAACCCGAAACTTGTGGCACCGACCATCATACATATACATATATTCCATTATTTATACATATATTTACAAAATACAAATATAGCATAAACTAAAATTAGGAAATAAAGTTTAGAAAATAGTTTTCTTTATGTATAATTTCAGTTACTTAAAAGCTTTTGAAAATTTTTCTTGATGTGTTATGTAAGTGATTTTAAGAAGCATTTAAAGATATGCTTTTTTTCAATTCCTTCTAATAGCTCACACTCTCCTTATATATACAACTTGTTCAAATTTTCAATCGTTCATAAAATACTTTTATTCATCCACTCAAGTTCACGTACAGTTTTTTGAACTTGTAGTGGATGAAACTTGATGTTAATACAGTTTTTTTCAAATATTAATTCATTAAGTAAATTAAATTCATTAATTTTATTTTTTTTTAGTTTTAAATTACATGTATCTACTAATAGATGGCGCCAGATAAACTTAAAAATGAATGAAAATTATTTATAAAAGTCTTTCTTCAATATAGTGAAAAAAAAAGTAGGAATTGACTTTAATTTTTTTTTTTACTTGTTATATTACTTGTTTTTCAATGTCTTTAAGTTTATTATCGATGCAGTAGATTGACAAGTTGTTTTAAAATATGAGTCACGTTAATTTATTATTTTATTGAGTCATCAGGTTGCATTATTTTCATCGAAATCTAACTGTCTTGAAATAAATGACTAATTACATTGATTGGTGAATGTGTCAAAATGTCCTGAACGTTTATGACTCTTTTGTTGTATCACTCAAAACATTTGCAATTTCTTATATCTCTTCCTCTATAGTTTTTACAGGTTATGATTCTGAAAAATAAATGGAGGCTTTTAAAAAGTTTCTTCCCTGTAAATATTAATCATTATGAGCTATTTTGAAACCTAGTTTTTTATTTATAAAAATAGTTATATCTAAAAAAAAAAGTTTTTAAAAATTTCCCTGAGAATTTTTTTTTTTTTTTTTTTTTTTTTTTTGCTGTCAAACTCATTGAATATCTTTTACAAATTTTAAAAAATAAATATTAATTTGTTTTATCTTAACCAATATTTAAATCTTAATAATCAAATGGAGACGTATCATAAGGGATTTTCACCATTAGAACTATAGGTAATAGCAAATCCAATGTTACCTAGGTTGTATCACGGACGGTCTGTAATATATGAGAATTTATCCATCGAAATTTGAAGTGAACATCCTATAACAGATCTAGTAGGAAAATACTTAATGAATTGAATTTCCACCTTATTTCCACATATTTCACCAGTAGAATTACAGATAGTAGCAAAATCAACGTTTCCTAGGATGTATCACTGACTGTCTATAATACATGAGAATACACAATGGATTGAATTTCCACTTTATTTACACATATGAGTTTTTCACTGTTAGAATTACAGATAGTAACAGATCTGTATAACTATCTAACTATCTAACTCTCTCTCTATATATATACATGTGATGTAGTTCGCTATTATCTTTTTAAAAGCTGCATTGCACATTATATCTTATTATCACTTTTACGTTCTCACTCGTGACACAAAAGTTTATTAAATTACCTGACTTAATAACAAGCATTGTTTTACTCCTCCATAAATTCCTTCGTACGACCGTATATTTCTTATTTCAGAACTCTTTAAATTTTAAGAAGGCGAAACGTTACTATCTTATTAAAAGAAACTTACTAACAAGTTTAGCACCGAGATACTAAAAATTTTAAAACCTTGCATGCTATCCCTCGAAATCTTTTTATTTTTATTTTTATTATTATTTATTTATTTTTTGTGCTGGAAACATAGAACGCTGTTAAAGTCAAACTTTTGCTTTTTGATATTGATGATGATAAATATCTTCTCACATTTTATTCGAAACGAAGAAATATAACAGACCAGGGGGAAATTCTCGTTTATCAAGGCTGGATAATTAGCATAGATGACAGCGATTTTTCAAGAACTGTAAATTATTTGTCCATAAGAAACGGTGAACTTCATATACAAGGATATCTTTTTCAAAAGAACTGAAAAATTTATTTTTGGTAAGCAGTGATCTGTATCAAAATAATTATTTTTGGTTAGCAATAAATTATAGTTTTATATTTTTACTGTACTATCATACTTATAGTTTTTAAGTCTACTTTGTGCTCTAAAAAAAAGCTACATTTTTTTTTTTTTTATTTACTATTGTGTCCAAAAAAGTAAGACCAATTTTCATTTTAAAATTCCCAGGGCTTATGGAATTTCAATTTTTTTTTTTAAGGTTGATGGCATTGTCCTTGACATCTGTGTGAAATTGGACGCCAAAATATTCATTAGTGTTTGAGTTACGCTTGGCTTTTGGAGACGCTAAAACGAATTCCGGCGATTTTTGAATGCCTGAATTAATTGAGCAAAGAACTTGCATTCAATTTTGTTTGCGAAACGGAAAAAGGAATATTTTACAAGTGGTTTAAACAGTTCAAAAGAAAGCAGAGAACGCGTTGAAGACGAAGAGCCCTCTGGTCGACCATCATCAAAAAGGATTATATCATCATTTCAAAAGGATCGGGCCAATTCCATTTCGGGCCTCAAACGCGTCAAATCTCGATTGGTACCGAAAACACTGAATGCGCCAGCTCACACTGCATTAATTCTTCGTGACTTTTTCGCCAAAATGAAACCCATATCGTTTCACAACCACCGTATTCACCGTGCGACTTCTGTCTCATTACCTAAACTCAAAATACCACTCCGGGACACCGTTTTGAGTCGATTGAAGAGATTCAGCGTGAATCGGCGTGCGCTTTGAAGGCCATCCCTAGTGACGACTTTTAGTATGCATTGAGAATTGAAAAACAGTTAGCATAAATGCATTGTGTCCAGGTGGGATAACTTTGAAGGCGATGAAATAAATTTGGAAGAATAAATAAAGAGGTTTTTTTTTTAAAAATAATTGGTCTTGCTTTTGGGCAAACAGTAGTAAATAGTATAGATGACAGCGATTTTACAAGAACTGTAAATTATTTGTCCGTAAGAAACAGTGAACTTCATATACAAGGATGTCTTTTTTCAAAAGAACTGAAAAATTTATTTTGGTATTTTTGGTAAGCAGCCATCTGTATCAAAATAATTATTTTTGGTTAGCAGTAAATTGTTATTCTAGTTTTTTAATTCAATTTTGTGCTCTAAAAAGTGTACATTTGCTTTTTCATACACTGTTGAAAGTAATACTTTGCCTCAATTCTGTTTTTAAATATGATTCCAAATTCAGTGAACTGAAAATAGGTTCCTATATACAACCAATTATGCCTTTGCAAGTGGTAGAAGAATTTTATCTCCGCTCAAATATTTAATGTTTTTGTATTGCATCTGAAGAAGAAATTTAAAAAAAATATATAAAAGGGTAGTTATTGATGAAAATTGGTTCAATGCTATAAAATTAAATAAGAATTTTTCTAAAAAATAATGAAATTTAAAAATAAATTGTATAGCTAGTAATTATTACAAATAATTATTTAGAATAGAAGTATTACTTGCAAAAAATATTTATTTTTTTAAATTAAATTCATATAGTTGAGAATTCCATAAGAATTAATTACAAAAATAATTTAAACTATTCTCCATTAATTATGTAAATTATTTTTTCAAATGATGATTTAAAGCTTAGCGAGATAAACAATATGAAATAAAAAACAAATTTACGTATTACATTTGCAATTGGCATATTTACATATTACATTTACAATTAACATACTTACATATTTTGCATATTTACATATTACATTTACAATTAGCATATTTACATATTGTATTTGTAATTAACCTATTTATATATTGCATCCACATATTTTATATTTACATATTACATTTACAATTCATATTTACATATTTCATTTCTATTTAACATATTTACATATTTCATCGACATATTTTACAGAATATATTTATTTGTTACATTTACAATTAGCATATTTACATATTACAAATTATCACGAAAATAAATTTTACATTATATTATTGTATTAAATGCAGCACATAAATGCATTCCAAATTATTATTTTTCTAATAACAAATTTTTCTTGATATTCTAATAAACGGAGTATAGATAATGTAATTTTTGAAGATCATTTTTAATTATCTATAAATAAATACATTGAAATTGAATTTAATGCTAATTTAATTGATATTTCTTTGTACTGATATTAAATTCATTCTTTAATTAATCAAAGACAATGATGTATTACGAAGTAATATTGGAAACAATGTTATCAGTTGTGACGATTAAATTAATCTTCAACAAGATTTGAATTGTGTTTTCAAGTAGAATAATTTCAATTGTAATATTTCTTGAATGAATGTCTCTGAAAAAGTAGAAATACAATATTTCGAATTCTTATCTTTTTTTGTTCGTCGCCCGAGTCTCACTACATAAAGGAGCAAGGTTGTTTGGACTGCATTCTAAATAAATTACGACAAATACAACTTTTGAGCTTATTTCGAACTTAGCAGAAAAATGGAGTCAGCTATTTTCTTAAGCAAAAGTATAAAGATATTAGTAATTATTTAGAATAGATGTATGAAACAAAAGTATTACTTGTAAACAAATATTTGTTCTAAATTAAATTCATATAATTAGAATTTTAGAATAATTGCAAAATAATTTAAACTATTAGCCATTAATTGTGTAAATTATTTTTGCAATTGATGATTTGAAGCTAAGTGGGATAAACAATATGAAATAAAACACAAATTTGCGTATTACATTTACAATTAGCATATTTACATATTACATTTACAATTAATATATTTACATATTACATTTACAATTAATATATTTACACATTTTACATATTACAAATTATTACAAAGATAAAATTTACATTATATTATTTTATTAAAGAAATCACATATTATAAATATATATGAAATTAATTTTTCTAATAAAATTTTTTTTTAAATATTATAATAAACGGAGTATATATAATACATTTCTTTGAAGATTGTTTTTTTAATTATCTGTGTGAAATAAATAAATTGAAATTTAATTTAATTTAATGCTAATTTAATTAATATTTCATTGTACTGATATTAAATTCATTCTTTAATTAATCAAACACAATGATGTATGATAATAAGCAATATTATTATAATGGTATATTTTCAGTGTGACGATTAAATTACTTTTCAACAAGATTTGAATTGCGTTTCGAGTACAATAATTTTAATTGCAATATTTCTGTGAATGTCTCTGAAAAAGGAGAAATACAATACTTTGAATTCTTATCTTTATTTTTTCATCGCACAAGTCTCACTACATAAAGAAGCAAGGTTATTCTGGACTGCATTCTAAATAAATTACGACAAATACAGCTTTTGAGCTTATTTCGAGCTTAACTCTGAATAGAGTCGGCTATTTTTCTTTAATAACTCTCGTTTAATCTGATGGACAGAGAAGAAAAAAGTCCTTGCTATTTGACGTTGATAATAGAATAGAATAAGAATCTAAGGTTATCCGCTTAAAAGCCGAATAGCTAGCTATTCATGGTCTTGGGCAGATGAATATTCTGGTCGGTGTCATTTGGCTAAAAAATAGAGTCGAATTCAAATTATTTTTTTTGGGAAGTAGGGCGACAACCTTCGCAAATAAATCTTTTCGCGTTTTTCTTCCTGTCAGAAATTGTTCAGACTTATTAAATTAGTAATAGTCAGCTGCTGTTATTTTTCCATTGCAGTGGCTGTTGTTCCTGTTGTAGATTAAATTAATACTTTTTTGTTGTTTGGTGGCCCACTTTTGTGCTTTTTTATCCCGCAAGAAAATCTATAGATTGTCATTTCTTTGTCTAATTGTTTTTCGTGTTCTCTTTAAGAATAGCGCTTTTGATTAAAAATATCTTTTGTTTAGCGTGTTGTTATAATTATGACTAAATTTTTAAGGAAGTTAAACATTTAAAATTACAAAAATGAAAAATCAATTTTTTTTTTTGTATAAATCATTTTTCTTGTAAAATTTATTATTTTTTATAATAAAATTATTCAATTTTTAAATTAATATAAACAAAAAATTATATTTTTTTAATATATTATGTATGAAAAAACTAACAAAGAAGACCAATTTTTCTTTTTATATGTATTAAAAGTATTACTTTCAATTTAAAATGCGGATAAATAGTAAACTTTAATTTTACAAACCGTTTTACTTTATATTATTGATATTTTTGATATTTACTTTATCTTTATATTTTTGTTTATTTAGGAGAAATAGATACTATTAGTGTAATTGAATTTGACTAATAAAAACATTTTCTTTTCAAAAATTTCTACTTTTTATTCTACAAAATATTTGCATTAAATTCTTTATATAAGTATCTATAAAGTATGGTGCTCTTGGAATTTTGTAAGATTTATGCATAATAAAGTTTATTTATGCATTTATTTGCTTAAATTATTCAAGCGAATATCATTTTTACGTAGCTGACTCTTTTATACAAAAATTTTTGGCTTATATTTATTCAAGTTTTATTACGTATTTTATTAAGATAATTTATTGTAGAAAACAGTTTCATTAACGATATCGAAAATGTTATTTATGTTCTTATGAAGGGCAAGATACAGAATAACATGTATTATTAAAAATAACTATTTGTCATTGTATAATTATTGTCACCTTAAAAAATCTGCTATTGATAATTGTAAATTGAGTATTAAATAGCAATCAAATTTTTATTATGCATAAAAACCACATTAATGATTAAAATTTTTATTAGAGAATATTTACTTCCAAATATTTTACTTTTTTAGATATTTTTTTTTACCAATTTTTTAATTTCAATTAACAGTGCATGTACATGTTTTTTTACATCTAACGTTGAAAAACTTTAACACCTTTTTCGTCACCTAATTTAACCGCCGAAATTGTTATGTTTCACTTGAATCACCTCTTACAAAGTTCCTAATTGTCTTCCATTTTATATCCAAGAGTCCATGAAATGTTTACAAATCACCTCATTTCCTGAACCTCAAAAACGGCTCTTTCTCTTTACTACAATGCCTCACCATTACCATGACTCAGTATCTCAAGCAGAGATCTTTAATGCTAAATGCCTGAAACAAAAGGCCATTCCCGGTACGTTATCTAATCTACTACCGTTACAAGATAGGCCCCTTTCCCCAATACGCAATAACAGTTTCCAGCTATGCAGCAGCAGGATATTGCCACCTCAACTCACCTCAGCGTCCATGACCATTGACAAAAGGGCTTCGATTTCACAATCTGTGGAACGTGCTTTCGCTATCGTTCGATGAAAAGAACAAGCCACAGCAGCAAGATGGAACCAAACAGAAAAGAAAAAGAAAAAAATGGCTTTGTTGAGAAAATGTAACTTTTTCGTCAGCACTTTTATTCGCAGTGGGTTGGAGTTAAAAGAATTTTCTCTGGAGAATCAAATCTCGAGATATAGATGGCCGACGAACCGTTTTGTCTGCTGCCTGGTTTTAGTTCTTTTATTCATTAGGTTTTTGCTACTCCTCAGCGGTATGGGTATCTGTGTAGATTTATACCTTTCTGATTTCTTTTATGTCTTTCCTCTTCAGGATTTGAGGTATTCCTTTGAGTATGGGATATATCGAGATAGAGAGATACATGACAATTCTTTTTTTTTTTTTCTTCTGGTTATTCGTCTTATTCTTATCATAAATCTTGGTTAATGCTTACTTGATAGTGAAATGGAATGTAATGTCTTTTAAAGGGTGATAGAAGATTTTGAAGTTAAATTGGACTAAAGATAGCTAACAATATGAGGACAAATCATGATGGAATCATGGATAAATAATATTTCAAACTTATGTTTTTTTAATGTTGCCTATTTAAAAACTTTCAACATATTTCAGAGGCAATTATAAATAAACACATAAAAAGCCTATTATAAATAAGCACATAAGGGCTATTATAAACAAACGCATAAAAGCTATTATAAATAAAATAAAGGCTATTGTAAACAAACACATAAAGGATATAATAAACCAATACATAAAGGATATAATAAACCAACACATAAAGGATATTAATACAACAAAGTCATTCTATTGTAATAAAAAATTATAATTTATCGATTTTGTACTTGGAACAATTTTAAAATCAATTATGTAAATTATGCTCATTAATGTTTTCGTTAAATTTAAAGCCCTACAGACACAAATCTGCAAGTGGCTGTTCATACACACACACATATGTGAACAATTTCTTTAATTCTTAAATAGCATATGCATTAATTTGTACATATATATAATTCATTTATACATATGCATTTTATTCATTAGGTTTTTGCTCCTCGGCTGTATGGGATCTGTGTAGATTTATACCTTTCTGGATTTCTTTTATGTCTTTCCTCTTCAAGGATTTGAAATATTCCTTTGAGTATGGGATATATCGAGATAGAGATACATGACATTTTTTTTTTTTTTTTTTTCTTTTTTGTTATTCATTTTTTCTTACCATAAATCTTGGTTAATGCCTTCTTGGATAGTGAAATGGAAAAGTTATTTCTATTATTAAGGGTTTTTTAAAGAGTGATAGAAGATTTTGAAGTTAAATTGGGATAAGCATAGCTGTCAATATGAGGACAAATCATTATGGATAAATCATGTTTCAAACTTATGTCTTTTAATGTTGCCTATTATAAAAAACTTTCAACGGATATTTAATGGAATGAAAAGGAAATACATAAAGGCTATAATAAACAAATAAAGGCTATTCTAAATAAACATATAAAGGTTATTATAAACAAATACATAAAGGATTTTATAAGCAAACACATAAAGGCTATTATAAACAAACACATAAAGGCTATTATAAACAAACACATACAGTATTCTAAATAAACATATAAAGGCAATTATAAGCAAACATACAAAGGCCATTATAAACAAACACATAAAGGCTATTAATACAACAAAGACATTCTATTGTTGTAATGAAAAAAATTATCATTTATTGATTTTGTACTTGGAGCAATTTGTACAATCAGTTATGTAAATTATGCACATTAATATTAATTATGCACATTAATGTTTTGGTTAAATTTAAAGCAATACAGACTCACATGTGTATGTGGCTGTTCATACACACACGTATTTGTATATATGTGAACAATTTCTTTAATTCTTAAATAACATATGCATTAATTTGTTTCCATTATTAATAACGTTATGTAACTAAGAATACTTTTACACGCAATGCTATAGAAATAATGGCCCCTTTTCTAGTTTATAAATATTTAATAAAAAGACAAACATGCTTTTTGATCTAAAACACTTTTTTTTTCAAAGTTTTTGTAAGTTTTCTAAAGAACAACAACTATTTCAAGTTCGTCCAAGTAAAAAAATCTCTCCTTAGCATGTCGACAGAAAAAGTTCTTTCAAACCGTTATTTGTTTGCTAGAAAATAGGCTATAAATAAAACAGGATGGGTGACCTTAATGATGCTAATAGCAGCATTAAATCCCCGGTAAAAAAATAGTAGATGATACTTTTTAATATAAAAACCGTGTTCTTTTTGGAAATAAAAACACGCTAACTTACTTTTAAACTGCGAAACATCTTAAAAGATTTCTAGAAAAAGATTGAAACATCATCGTGTAAGCAATAGATGAGAAAAGAAAAGTTCGTTGAACTTTTCTTCTCCCAACTATATACCTTATTGAAGCTGAACAATATATCCCACCTAAATAAACGAAAGGCTTTAGAAGAATTTTTTTCTCTCTCTCTTCTACAACAAACTTCATTCCAATATTATTTCTTTTGAGTTGAAATTCGTAAAAAAATAAAACTTTTTTTATCCATGGAAAGAAAACTAATATAGGTGAAAGACTTCCATCTGGCTAATGCAACAGCTATCTGATCGATCTAGAAATGCCATCAAGGCGTGAGAGAGCTGGTTCGAAAGAATGTGATATCTTATCATGATCTATAACAATTCGCTACCATCTATCTATCCGTCTTTTTTTCATGAATTCGAGCTTGAAATTTGGTTTCTTGAAAATAGTTGTGAAAGTTTTTCATGTAATCACACCTTAATTTTATTCTGTCGTGTGTTTTTATACTTGTCGTCCTTTCTTCTCAGTTTTGTTGAGTCAGCTGTCGACTTTACAATTGATAATCCAACAGAGCGTGACAATTCTTAACTTAAACTTTTCCTTAAAGGAATAAATTATGATGTAAATCTCCAATTGCAAAATGGGAAGAGGTTTTATTTAAAATTAAACTTTTAATACAGTAAGAATGTGTTTTTTACTATGAAGTTTTAAGAATCTAGTAGCTTTCTTAAATGCATAACGTATTTGATATTCTGCAAATGATGTAATTAAAACTGATTTTTATGGTATTCCAACTTTTTATATCCTTGAATGTACTTGTAATAAGCTAATTCTCATTACAATAATAACCTATAATTTGTCTCGAATTTTTTTTTTTATTTTGTTTATTGGTAAACAATTATTTGTAATTGTTGTTTTGTTGTTGTATCTCCTGAAGAATACAAGAAAAATCAAATGTCTTGGCGCTCCCGAATAATATTGGATTTGTTGATTGCCAGCTCGGAGTGTAAATCCTCTAACGAGGTATGGTACAGACAATGCATGGCGGGTGCAACAGCTATCTGATCGATCTAGAAATGCCATCAACGCGTGAGAGATCTGGTTTATATCCTTGTATGTACAATAAGCTATACTCATTATGATAATAAGCTATAACTGATCTCGAATGTTTTATTTTGTTTATTAGTAAACAATTATTTGTAATTGTTGTGTTGTTGTCGTATCCCCTGAAGATTACAAGAAAAGTCAAATTTCTTGGCTATCTCGAATAATATGGATATGTTGATTGCTAACGCGGAGTATAAATCCTCTAACGAGGTATGGTTCAGACCGAGGGTGGCCAACTCGCAGCCGGCTTTGAATATTTTCCCGGCCCTTGAGATTTATCACACTTTTACAAAATAAATTTATTTTATAATAGCCAAAGTAGTGAAAACCAATGAATTAAAAAAATACATTATGTGTGCATTCATATATACAAAGATTAACTGTCGAAATTATGAGAATCAAGTAATTATTTGATTCAACTTACGCCTGCAAATGTTTTTTTTTTTTTTTTTTTTTTTGAAAATGAAATTGACCTAACACAAAACATGCTGAAACATAACGGACGCAACACCAATTACGATGTGGAAATATCCAAATTAATATCGATTTTCAAAAGCTAAGTGTAAGAGTGGAGAAACAAATATCGCACTAGTAAAATAAATATTTTTTAATGATTTCATTTTTTTTTAATTTCGTCTATATTTATATATTTTTATATTTGATTTTTATCGTTGTATATTTCCGTTCAATGTGAATTTAGTATCATTATTTTATTATTTATGTTTACATGTAAGAATAATAGTAAACACAAAAATAATAACTCATATTTCAAATTTTCACTTCAAAAATATGTCTATAGTGAGTCTAAATCTAATATGGAGATATATAAATTTATTGGTGCTATGGAGTGATGGTGCATTTCCTTTTTTTTTAACTTGTTTATTATCCACAAATCATTATAATATAAATTGATTATAAAGAAAGCGAGGAATAAATTTTTAGATTCTTTTCTAGCCATAAGTTTTCTCATCATATTGAAAAGAAAGTTTAAATATTCTAAGGAAATTCTTTTGAAATACAATGCTGTTATTTTCGCATAAAGATGTCTACTGTACAATTTTTATTTAATAAAAAGATAGAGTTTAAACGTTGAAAATATCTGCCTTTGGATACCTAAGCTTTCGTAGATTATTTGAACTTTTTTATTAAGTATACATTATATTGCATAAAACCTTTGAACTTTTATTTTTGAATTGCCATTCATGCTTTAATAAAAATGCCTTTTTCCCCTATGACTGCAAAAAAAGAATCTTTATATATCTTTTTTTCTTCCTAACTCTTCAAAACATTTTGAACTTTATATTTAAATATTTTATTAAGTGGAAAAATTGCAGTATTATTTTTTTTATTCTTTGATTCAATTGAGAGAAAGCGAGGAAATTGTTATTTAAAACAATTTTTAACTTGCCAAAATCAATTTTTATCGTTTGATTCGCCATTTTGAATTCAGATATTGTGGCAACTTAAAAATTCTGTAAGAGAATTCCATAAAAAATAATATTTGGATTTAATATATTTCTATGGTTTTTTTATATTGAAATTCTATTAGTTTAAAGATTTGTGTGCAATAAAGATTAAATTTTTATATTTTATATAAACATTTTTGAAATGTTTGAAGCAGAAATATTTAAAACAACTTTTTAAAATTTTATCAATCGTTCAGAAATAAATGTATAAGATAATAAAACCAAAAGCTGGTCATGTATAATAAAAAATGTACAAATGTCTTTTAATTTTTGATTTTTATTGTGGATGTTTTATTTTTATGTTGTTAGTTTGTACGGTTTTTTTTTTTTTTGTACTTTTATAATAAATTGCATGTTTGTGAATATTTTTTACAGTTTTGATTTAAAAATAAGTAGTTGTTGAATGAAATTTAATGTTAAAAATTTTTGTCAGAATTTTACACAAAATATAAATATTATATTAAAAACTTTAAAACTAGTTAATTTAAGATTTTTTTTTTTTCAAATTGTTATATATATTATTTTGTTCTTTTATATAATTTTAAAAGTTAACAGATATTTTATTTATATTAATCAATTTTACTTCAAAAATATACCTGATATATATATATATACATATATAAATTTTTCAGAATTTATTTTGATATGAGTACATGGAGATATAAATTAGTTAATTGTTTTTCTTTCATTTAGAACAAAAGTCCAAAGTTAAACAACACAATTAAAAATTAAGAAGTCTTGCAACATGCATTTTATGTACTTTTTGCGTATTAATCCGTAATTTCATCCGCTCTCATAATAAAATTATCAAAAGTTATTTAAATTTCTTACAAGACATTATTATATCTAATACAAAGTCTTCAATATAAAAATATTGTTCATATTTGCTTAGTTCCTTGCTCACTTTTGTGTCCTTGACAATCATCTTTTTTAAATTCCTTTCATGAGCTTTTTATACATAATATTTATTTAAATTACTTTAACGAGCTAATAATTATGTAGTTAAAAAATTAAATAATATAAAATTGTTCTAAACGATCATCTAGTGACAGCAAAGACAATTCTGTTTCGAAGTGAAAATGAGATTTTTCAAGATAAAACGTTTGGAACACTCTATATTTTTTTTATTTTTTAAGATTGCTGTTATATGTTTGGTTCTTACATTAAATTCTAAATTTTATGGACCTTGACGATTATTTCTTAAAAATACTTTTCTGTTTTTAAAGTTTTTCAAAAACAATGTCAGGCAGTAATTTTTTTATAAATCTGTGCTATTAAAAGGATTTCGGATCGAACCGTTGCTAATATATATATTCCTTCATAAATTTGTTTGTCTGAAGAATTACAAACTTTATTCTTAAGATTAGTATCTGCATTGATAGTCAGGCTGCCTGGGAGACTTTTACCATGTTTTCTCTCATACTACACACAAACACGGGGCAGTTGCCCGTGAGAGTATAAACGAAATTCAAGCCCTCTAAATGCCTTCCTTTAAGATAATATCCTTCCCTCATCACCAGTCGGTGGGCTGTTCGTGCAATGAACACGAGATTTGCCGTTGCTTAACAACCTGAAAAAAAAAGAATGAATATCTATTATATAATTGGGAAATTTATTTATTTTTTATTATTTGTTAGACACTAGTTTTAAAAGATAAGAGTATCACCAGTGATACTCTTATCTTTAAAAACTCAGAATCTAATCCCTTTTGTTTTTATCACTTACATAACACTCAAATTACCAACTCACTTTTTTTTTTTACTCCAAACTCCCATCAAAACGCATACATACCACATCATCACTTTATCCATTCCTAACTACACAATTTCCTGCAAGGTTCAATAACTCTTTCTGTAACTTAGTGAAGAAAAAAAAAAAAAAAAAGGTGAGAAAATGAAACAACACCCATTCAAACGATTTTTTTTTTCCCTCCTCCTCATTTGTCCGGTCTGCCAGCAAAACCCCAACCCCTGGATGGAATGTAAGAATTACACCCCACCGCCTCCCACTCAAGAAGGCAACAAAAGTGTTCTTACCATTTCCGGCAGGAGAAAGTTTACACATTCAGTGAGCATGTCTTTTTCCGCTGTAGCTGCAAAAGAGTTGGGTAAACAGTTGCTATTATGTCAACTTGAAGCCGCTCTTGCGTTAGTAGTTTAGAAAGCTACTTGGTATACACTGTAGCAGTTTGTTACATTTTTTTTTGTATAGTTCTGGTTAAAAAAAAAATTAGATTTCTTTTTTTTTTTTTTTTTGTATAGATTTGTGTTTTAAATAAGTGAATATTTTTTATTCTATAGAGTAGTTTAAAATTCCAAATCAGAAATTGTTTTCGATATGAGCAGATGTTTTACGAGTGAGCAGATATTTTTTTGTGAATGTTTTTTTCTTAAATAAAGGAATATTTCTTAAATAAAGGAATATTCTTAAATAAAGGAATATTTCTTAAATAAAGGAATATTCTTAAATAAAGGAATATTGTACAGAGTTTTAAAATTCCAAATCAGAAATCGTCTTCACGGTGAGCAGATATATTTTTTGTGAATTTTTTTTTTTTATGTATAGATTTGTGTTTTAAATAAGTGAATATTTTTTATTCTATAGAGTAGTTTAAAATTCCAAATCAGAAATTGTTTTCGATGTGAGCAGATGTTTTACGAGTGAGCAGATGTTTTACGAGTGAGCAGATGTTTTACGAGTGAGCAGATATTTTTTTGTGAATGTTTTTTTCTTAAATATAGGAATATTTCTTAAATAAAGGAATATTCTTAAATAAAGGAATATTTCTTAAACGAAAGAATATTCTTAAATAAAGGAATATTTTTTTATTGTACAGAGTAGTTTAAAATTCCAAATCAGAAATTGTTTTCGATGTGAGCAGATGTTTTACGAGTGAGCAGATATTTTTTTGAATGTTTTTTTTTTTTAAGAAAGCTTTAAAAACTGTTACAGTTAATTAAATATTTGCAATCCGTGAAAATATTTTTAGATGATGCAAGTAATAAACTGTTATTAACTGCAATTAAGAATTTTTTTTATTTATAACATTTTTGAAAAAAAAAAAAAAAATCATTATTTTTATTTATTTTTTTTGCTGGTTTATATTTTATGGCATTATTTGAACATAACAATAGTAAGCATATGTTTAATAATGTTAAAGACGAAATAAAGATCTGACTGATTTATCAATACTATGTCAACTGAAGCCGCTCTTGCGTTAGCACTGTAGTATCTAGTTTGGAAAGCTACTTGGTTTTACACGGTTGAAGTTCGTTATATTTTTTTAGTATAGTTCTGGTTAAAAAAAAATTAGATTTCTTTTTTTTTTTGCGTAGATTTGTATTTTCAAATAAAGGAATATTTTTCACTGTACAGAGTAGTTTAAAATTTATGGACTAAACATGTCACTATGTGATTTCCGTCGATTCTCGTTGTGTTTTTCATGTCCCTTGTGTTTGTCCTCTTTTATTTTATTGCTTATTGTAGCCTGCCATTGGAAATAAAAAAAAAGTTTAAAATTCCAAATCAGAAATCGTTTTCCACGGTTAAGCAGATGCTTTTTTGAATGTTTTTTTCAGGAAAGCTTTTAAAAATTGTTACACTTGATTAAATATTTGCAATCCTTGAAAATATTTTTATATGATGCAAGAAATAAACTATTATTAACTGTAATTAAGAATTTTTTAGTTATAATATTTTAAAATAAAAATCATTATTTTTATTTATTATGTTTTTTTTTTTGCCACTAAATACTTTATTTTTTGCTGGTTTATATTTTATGGCATTATTCGAACATGACAATAGTAAGCATATGCTTAATTATTAATGTTAAAGATGAAGTAAATAGCTGATTGATTTATCAATAAGATTAAATTTTAAATCGAAATATTTTCAAAATAAATTTATCAAAATTTCATTCAAAATATCTACTGTAAAATTTTGAAATTTTTGTTATTACATCGTCACATATGTATAAAAGGTAAAATGTATAAAAAAGGGATTTTTTTAATTTTGCGCACTAGTGTATTTGTAAGAACTTTCTTACTTAACTCATATGAAGAATTAATGTTCAAAAACTCTTATGTGTTTGCTTGTGCTTGCATCAGTTTAAAGAAAGCGGTTCAATTATCAATCTTATCAAAATTTATCATATTTAAAAAGTCATGAACTATCACTACACACAGAACTATTTTATTTAGCTATCACATTATGAATACCAAAAAAATAATAATAATAATAATGATAAATAAAAGAATTTATTATATCAGGCAAATACAATATGAATAAACTACAACTATTGACTTGGTTTGTCTTCTCACTCTACGGTCATTTTTTTTACACCTTAGGCTAATTAAACCGGACTTACAATTTAACGTCGATTCCGAACTACTCACAAACATCCATATCACCGCCAGGATTCGAGCCTGTGGTACCAAAGACCAGAACGAAAGCCAATTGGCCATCAAGCCGCCAGCGATATTAGGGATGAATCTTATTAGAGAGTCTGATATATAACATATATTGTGCTATCAGAATTTGGAACGAACACGCACTAGTGTGGTATCTAAAGTTTGTATACTTATCGTAATCTATGGAGGGACCTTACAACTTATAGATTTATTGCGCTAATAATAAGCATATGTATGGATTGGTTATATTTCAGCTTATATTATCGAGTATTGAAGTGAGCTTCCTTTGCTTAGAAATCCGTTCGCTACGTATAAAATAATTACAGATTTTTCGCTTTCTCTCGTATTTCTCTTTATTTATTCAACTGGAATCACTTCCAAAAAATGTTTCCTTTCGAAATGACTGATTCATTAAAGTTCAGAAATTACTGACGCATAACATTTTCTATCAATAACTTGATTTTTTATATAAATTTCCTGTCAAAACACCTATAATTTTCACTTTGAACGGATGGATCATTGATTTCCATAATGACTTTGAACCTAAAAGAAAATAAAAGAAGATCTAAAGTATCTTTCTCCATTTACTTGTTTACCAAATCGTGTACTTTTCCTTATTGCCGTAGAAGAAGCTGGAATGGTGGTGTTCCGCACAACATGGAATGGATCAGTTAACCTCAGATGCTGCAGCAAGGAAGTGAAGCTTATTTTACCATTGAACATTTCCATCTCCTGGATTCTTTCTCGTTCTTTTTTTTTTTTTTTTTCTTCTTCTTGCTTTAGGCTTCGAGAAAGAAAGAAAAAAGAACTTTTTCTTGATGTAATTCGATTTTCTTCATCCCCACCCCCTTCGCATTTTCTCAGAGAATTCTTCCACTGCATAATCTGTTTTTCCCGCGTGTGAAAAATTGGACGAGAAATTTGAGCAGAAACATTTTCACCCTTCTTTATGATGGCGGAAGTTCTTTTTTGTTTCTGTAGTGTTACTACTCTTCTGGAGTGTTTTCAAAATGTTGAGAAAAGGGAAACATTGCGAAAATTCAATATTATGTCTACGTAGAATCGTAGTGTAGGAGATATGTTTTTTAATTGGTTTTAAATCCTTTTGCTAACAAGGATTTATTCATGCGTGAGAGGAACCTTTTTTTTATAAAGAAAGTTTTTCATTTATGTATGTACTATCGCATCAAACATGTGTTTTTTTCGTTATATATTATATATATATATATATATATAATATAATAAAATATATATATATATAATATAATATATATATATATATATATATATATATATATATATTTTGAGATTATCATATAGATCAAAAACTACTGTGCAAACTTATACTATATTACAAAAAAATAAATTCTTCATAAAAGCTATTTAATCTGAAATTCCAATTACAAATTATTTAATTAGTAACTATTAAAAATTATTAATTAAAATGTTTTCCTTTGTTCTTGTATACAAATAGTCTAATTACTGATGGATGAGAATTCTTATTTCCTTCTCATAGACTACTTTTTACAATGTTATTTTCAAAAAGTAGAATTACCATCTATATTAAACCTTTAAAAACAGTTTTTTAATATAGTTTTGTTGTGGAACGTTTTTTTTTTTTTAAATAAAATTTAAAAATTCTTTGTTATAATCCTGTATTTTATACTATAGAAATTTCACTATAAATTAAGCCATTCGGATTTCACATTAGAATCTGAATTATAATCTCTTGATTCATCTGCGAAGCTTTTGATATATTTTCTTTTTATCAATAAAAATATCTTAACTTTTACTTATTTTGAAAAAAAAAAAAAAACGAAAGTAAATCCAAACGGGTGCATAAGTAATACACAACATGTAGCTTTTTGCCATTCTTTTGATACGGAAGAACCTCGTGAATAAGAAGAATATGTTATATATACTTAATGATAAATATGCTCGAATAAGAAATGTCTGTAAGCACGAATAATCACCAGATATACGATATAACTAGCGAACTAGTGCTTGCCTTAAAATAGTATCTAACTAATCTAATAGTATCTAATACTATATAACTAACTTCCCTGGCACTACTGTCCATGTTTACCATATCCGTCTGCCTACTGGCAGATTTGGAAACACGAGATGTTTTTTTTTTACGGTTTAGGGTTTTCAGCCCTATGTCCGACAGTCATATTAGACAGGGACCTACTGTTTAAAGTGGATTCTGAATCATTACAAACATCCATGATACATCCATGATCCTCTAGAATTATCACACACATCTTGAAGAAGAATATGCAAATTACAGGAAACTACCAGATGGCGCGGATAGTACGTCACAATGACGAGAGTGTAAGAGAGGGGTATATATAAGGAATCGTGGCAAAGAAGTAAAATTGTTCACAAGCGCTTTAAAGCCTTTCAGTGCAATAACCGCATAGTTATGGCACAAAGGAAGCATTTGGATGATTTTTTACGTGGTAGAATTATCGGACCACTGGAATGTGGACGTACCCAGCTGGAAGTATCCGAGGAACTTGAATCGCCCAGAGTGTCATCTCCAGGCTTTGGCAACGATTCCAAGATGATGGTAATGTGAGTAGATGTTACAGCACAGGTCGCCCCGAGTTACAACGCCGAAATGAGGACCGGTATTTAGCAGTTACTGCCAAAAGTAACAGACGGAGCACAGCATCAGACCTATCTCATCAGCTAGCTAGGTACGACAGTTTCAAGGCAGACCGGGTACAGACGCTTAGGGCGCATTGGTCTATATGCTCGTAGGCCTGTCAGATGTGTTCCACTTACCGCAACTCACTGTCGCCTGCGATTGACATGGAGTAGAGAGCATGCATTGTGGACAACGCAACAGTGGTTTGGTGTGATGTTTTCCGACGAGTCCAGGTTTAGTTTGCAGTCTGATTCTCGCCGGATTTTCATATGGAGAGCGCCAGGTACCCGTTACTACCAAGAGAACACCATTGAACGACACCGTTACGGTGGTGCAGGATGGCTCGTTTGGAGAGGAATTATTCTTGGTTCCAGAACTGACCTGCATGTTCAGAGTGTAACGATGACAGGCCACATCTATCGGGATGTCATTCTGGAACAACATGTACGTTTGTTTCGGGGCGCCATGGGTGCTGAATTTCTGTTTATGGATGACAACGCCCGTCCTCACCGTGCAAACATTGTAGACGAATGCCTTCAATTGGAGGATATCACCCGTATGGATTGGCCAGCATACTCACCGGACTTGAATCCAATAGAGTATGTGTGGGATTTGCTTGGCCGACGAACTGCAGCCCATCAACCCCTCCCACCTGTCAACCGGAACTTCGGAGGGCATTGCTTGATGAGTGGTGTAATATTCCCCACGATCAGATTGATAATTTGATACTCAGCATGCCTAGGTGTTGTAAGGCCTGTATTGCATCCTCCGGGAGACATACTCCATATTAACCATCATACTAACCATGTTATACTGTTTTTTGTAAATAGGTTCTTTTTTGAAATTTGCTCCATGGAGTAAAAATCGCAATTTTTATTAATTATGTCAAACATATAGCATCTTTTTTCTTTACCTTTTGTTAATAAATAGACTTTACAAATAAGTCAAATTTGTTTTGCTTCTGTCTCTTTCTTTGCCTGAACTTCATTATCCTTAATTTATGGACATGAGTGTAGCTCCTGCTGGCAGAGGAATTTAAATATTGCTAGTGACTGACGCAATTTCAGAGGCACTAATGAGGTTAAGCGATCTTTTATACCATTAGTAAATTTTCTTCAATGGCACAACAGTCCTACGGTGGGCCAAGGCCGTCTGCCAGATTCAAAAACATGACATTTTTTCTTTTTACGATGTAAAACTGTCAGCCTTATTACCAACAGTCATAAGTATTACACTGGGACCTACTGTTTAAAGTGGATTCCGAACCACTACAAACATCCATGGCACCACCGGGAGTTGAACCCAAAATCTGTGGGACAGAGCGCTAGTCTCTCGGCTATCAGACCCCAGTATTAGTTACTAAATGCTATAAAATTATGTATTAATTTTTATTGATTATAATTGAATTTACTATAATTTATTGCATTAATTTATAGAAGAAGGAAATTTTATATTTTATTAAAATGTGCCAAAGATAATGAACAAATCATTATCGGCCAACTTCATAAATCCTTTTTAACCCCTTCCACGTGCCTTCGTGTTTAACAGAAAATTTGCTAAAAAAAAAAAAAAAAAAAATTTGATAACATTCCAGTTTATTGCTATCTATAAGAGGAAACAATTCTTTCAGGAACATTATTGTATTTAATATCTTTGATACAATCTTCAAATGTTTTTTTTTTTTTCCTTTAAGAAAAGTGTTATAGTTAGTTTGCTATTTTTTTCTTCACCTTTCTTTTCTGGAGCTTTAATTAAACTACTCGGCTCACTTCCCAATTTCTTCGCTTTTTTTTCCCTGTTTCTTTAGATCTTGAAAAGATCACTTAATCAATAATAGCAATCTTTTTTTCCGTTTACTTTCTTCTAGTGTTACTTGAATTCTTGTTAAAAGAAACCGAAAACTTATTTTAGCGATGATTTTGGTCCAACAAACTTAAATCAATCTGAAGCCTGCGAGTCAAGAATTTTTTAGCCATGATTGGGCTTCAGGTTCCACTTATGTATGCAACAAACAGCCCGAATAAGTGCAGCGTCGGTTGCAGTCAGTTTTCTCAGAAACGAGAAAACACGTTGTCACTTTCACCACTGAGTCTCCTTGTTTCTGAGAGCACCGATTTGAATCTCTGCACCATCATGCATCATCACGCACTCACCATCATTCAAACATTACCGCTGAGCCATGAATTGTATCTGCTTAAATATAATTAATCAAATTCCCTTTACCCATGAAACAGCTATCAACTTAAGACAAAAGTTCGATTCCCTACGGTGGTGTTTTGCCTTTATCGAATTTTTGGTTGGCGTTTTCTTTAATGTGACACACATCAGATACACCTGAAAGTTCTTCTGCATAATATTGTTCCTCTTCCCCATTACGGATGAGCACATTTCTCACGGTGCATCTACTACCAAATCGGCAATATCACATATAACCATTGTAGTCAAATCTGCAGTGTCATATGTAGTCACATGTTGCAATACATCATGTAACTAATGTAGCCAAATCTGCAGTATCACATGTAGCCAAAAATCTGCAATATCACATTTAGCCATTGTAGACAAATCTACAGTGTCATATGTAGTCACATGTAGCAATACATCACGTAACTAATGTAGCCAAATCTGCAGTGTCACATATAGCCAATGTAACCAAATCTGCAGTATCGCATGTAGCCACATATAGCATTCATTCATTCCACATTCATATATCATATAGCCATAGTTAAAAAAATTATTTCGTCAACTTCTCGTAAAATAAACTAATATACATGAAATAAATTAAGCATCATCATCATTGGCGCAACAGCCCAGTGTGGGCCAAGGCCGTCTACCTACTGGCAGATTTCGAGACGAGAGATGTTTTTCTTCTTTTTTTTTACCGGGTAGGGTTGTCAGCTCTACGCCCAACGCTCAACAGTCATATGAGACCGGGACCTACGGCTTAAAGTGGATTCCGAACCACTACAAACATCCATGGCACCGCCGGGACTCGAACCCGAAACCTGTGGTACCGAGAGCCAGAAGTCAAATGGCAGAAATACAAATTAAGCCGTGTTTAAACACATCCTGTTATAATGCAGAATTAAAAATTTTCCTGTATTTGTCAAATTTAATGTACTAAATTTTTATAGTGCAAGTTTTTATACGTAAATTGCTAATCTAAATTCTTTTCAAGTTTTTATTTGAAAAAGAAAAAAAAATTAATTCTAAAACGTGAAAGCACTGAAATCAGAACTTTTAAAAGTGGTATAAAAATAAAAAATAATAATAAGGTAGATTTATTTTCAAAGAGAGGCTCTGCGGTCGACAGTTTATGGTCTTTTTTTTTTTTCTCTGACCAGAGATGATTGGTGGGCAAACATAAGAACTTTTTTCTTCCAATCTATTAACAGCTCTTTTTTATCGAAGACGAGCTTTGATTAGAAGTTTAAATTCATGAAAAAATAGCAAATCATACTGATTATATATTTGTGAATCTCACGCTTTCATGTTTATCAATCTATTTTTAAATGAACAAAGTACATATTTAATATCTCTATTATTTCTCATTTCATATAAACTTAAATCATGCTTTACATTTCATTATTTTCAAGTTAAAAGATTCTTAAGTAATGATTCGAAACATATTAAATTGTTTAACATGAATCTTCAATTTAAACGTGAAAAAAAACTTATTAATTGAAAAATTGAATGAATAATTTAATAATAATAATAATAATAATAATTTAGTAATACATAATATAATATTAATATAATATATAATAATATTAACATATAATATTAATAATAATAATTTAGTATTTAATCTAAATTAATTTATTTCGTCATAAAAATGAAAAAAAATGGATGAAAGAAATATAATAATTAAAAATAGAAATAGAAAATTTATAAGTAAAATTAGGCCAAAAGTTACCTCTGTAAGCAATTTTTTAATAAAAAGAAGGAAAGTTTCGACTTTTTTAGTTTAATACAGTTTTAACTACAGAATGATGCTATAAAAGTGTGTTTAAATGCTTACCACATATATTTTTATTTTTAGTATAATTATTATTTTTGTAAATTTTGTCGACCATGTGTTATGTAATTCGAGGATCAAATGTATGCGTATATATCGTGGGATATGTGTATTTGTAAAATTTAAATGCAAGGGAAGGAAATTTGAAATATTCATATTGAATTTAAAGGTTTTGCTCCAATGATGCAATAGAATTTCGTACTGCTCTCTTATTATGGAAATATACATTTTGTTTTAGTTGAAATGTTTATTCTCAATTACTTTCGAGATTTTCCGAATAAAAACGAAAAATTTTAAACCCTTCCACGATTCGAAACAATGCTATCATTTTCTGGCTTCGAGTTCTATAATTCTATGCAGAACCAGCCATCCATTCAAAAATAGCGAAAGAGGCATGCATATAACTTTATTTTCCAAAAAGCCACATATTCAAAAGTTGGAAAAGATAAATTGATAGATACATTTGAATACCGGAATTTCATTTCATTTCGTTCTTCTCAAAATTTAATTTACCTTTGTTTGCTTCCATCCTCAAGATGTTAAAAAAAAAAAAAAGAAAGTTGCTTCCTGAGGAAAGTTCCATGTCTGCTGGAAGTAGTTTTATTGTTTCCGAAGCGTCTATTAAGCCTGCGCGCAGGAGTTCTAGAATGCAAATCAGTTTAAAAGAAGGACAAAAAAAAAAGTTGTCTTTCAATTTCTTTTCCGGATGAATGGACGTTCTTCAGGGAAATTGATTGTGCCACCTACTTTAACGAACAGAAACTGAATCAACATTTTTCCTCCGCTGTCATTCGGAAATAGAATTCCTGTTCCTTGTTTCATCCGTGCATTGTTTGGTGAAATAAAAAGAAAGACATTCACATGTTGTTTTTGTTTCCCGTTCCATCCAATTTTGTGGGGAAGGAATCTTGTAAAGAAGAATTCTTTTTCGGTGACCAAAAATAACCCTAAATCCAATGGAAGATTATTTACTCGATAATAGAATTCTTTTTTTTTTTTTTATATTTCAAACAACCATAATAATTTTAATAATGTAATTCTTGACTCGCAAGAACCGTTCATGTGGAAAATGTACAAAATTTTTACTACGAAATTGTACTACGAAATTTGCAATATCAAATGTAGCCATTGTAACCAAATCTTCAGTATCATATGTAGTCACGTGTAGCAATACATCATGTAGCCATTGTAGCCAAATCTGTACTATCATATGTAGTCACATGTAGCCAATGCTATCATGTTACATGTAGTAATACATCATGTAGCCATTGTAGCCAAATTTATAGTATCTTCACATGTATCATCATGTAGCCACACTATGTAGTCACATGTAGCAATGCATCATGTAGCCATTGTAGCCAGTATCCAAATTCACATCATGTATCACATGTACATGTAGCAATACATCATGTAGCCATTGTTAAAAAATAATTTCGTCAATTCCTGATAAAATAAACTAATACAGGAACAGAATTAAGCTGTGTTTAAATACAACCTGTTGTAATGTAGAATTTAAAAAATTTCCTGTATAAAAATCAAAAGTTGTCAAATTTAATGTACTAAATTTTTATCATCAAAATTTTTATACGTAAATTGCTGATCTAGATTCTTTTCAAGTTCTTATTTGTAAAAGATAAGGGGATATCGTGTAAAAAAAAAAAGACATTCACCTGTTTTTGTTTCATTTCCACCAGTTTTGCAGGAAAGGAATCTTGTAAAGAAGAATAAAACCTAAAACCTAAGGCGACCAAAAATAACCTAAATCCAATGGAAGATTACTTTACTCGACAATAGAATTCCTTTTTTTTTTATTTCAAACAATAATAATTATAATAACATAATTCTTGACTCGCAGTGTCGTTCATGTGGAAAATGTTCAAATCCCGCTCATAATTAGGCTTATTTTGTTGCTTAAGCCATTTTGGAACATAGCTTATGTGATGTTCTCTATTGTGACACACTTTCCCTTTGTTGTCTTCTCTCGCAATTGAGTTTCTTTCGTAATCGTAATGTCTCTGCAATTGGAAGACAAATCGGTAGATGTTTTAAGTCAAAAACGTGTTTGGATGTCTTTCCTTTAACGTTTCTTAAAAAAGAATGTTAATTTGTGTTTCTTTTACAATTTCTTTTACAAATTAGTGAGTTAAGAAATAAAAATTAGTATGGTGATAATAATTTTTACCTCGCTTTAAAATATTTTAATTGTAAAGGTTTTTTCTAAAAGCCAATTATTTAGCGAAACTATTTAAAAAGAAAAAAAATTCATCTTTTGATTATTTTCATAGAAAGTAATTGTGTTAAAAATGTTTTTTTATAGTTTCTTGCTTAATTTGTTAGCATCTTATTCTTCCTGTCTGTAGCCAGTATGGCCTACTGGGAAATTTATTTATTAGGTATTAAGGAAGGAAAAAGAATGTAAATACCAAAATTCCACTGCTACTAAACTACTTTTGAACTTCCACAAGGTTTAAATATTGATAAAGCCATTGAAACTTTCGTGCCTGTAGCAAGTATGGCCAATTTAAGTCTACTTGGAAATCTGTTTATTAGCTATTAAAGAAGAAAAAGAATGTAATTACCGTGTTACTGCTACTAAACTACTTTTGAACTCACAAGTTTAAAAATTTATTAAGTCAATTTAAGTTACTGGAAATCTATTTATTAGGTATTGAGGGAAGTAAAAGACTGTAATTACTCAAATGCCATTACTACTAAACAACTTTTGAACTCAACAAGATTTAAACATTGTTAAAGCCATCGAAATGCTCGTGTTTGTAGCGACTATGGTCAATTTAAGTTTACTGGGATGTTTGCCTATTATGTATTAAGAAAGGAAAATGTTTATTCAAATGGCATTGCTACTGATGTTTGTTGAAAAATGCAATGGCATTAGAGAACAACGTTTACCTGTCGAAGAAGTTCCCATATAATATCAATAATTTTAAATTATCAATCATTAATTATTAATCATTTTTATTATCTATTTTAGATTAATCAATCATTTTAACTTGTTCATGAGCCTAACATTAAGATTAACAGGCCTTGCATGTACTTTCTCATTCCCTTTTTTAAGAAGAAATTTTTATTTATCTTTAAATCGCTTATAAATAACTTGAAATCGCATACACATAAATATTTATCAACAATCACAATTCAATTGAAAATATTTTAGCAGGATATTA
The DNA here is from genome assembly GCA_021605095.1 of Caerostris extrusa. NCBI lineage: Eukaryota > Metazoa > Arthropoda > Arachnida > Araneae > Araneidae > Caerostris > Caerostris extrusa. The sequence goes on along the minus strand of BPLR01020395.1, from coordinate 52,965 downwards.
ACTATTTTAATGAATAAGGGGTTTTACATCAAATTAATTCATTAAATTATTAAATGTTTAGTAAATGATAATAACTAATCGACTGTTTGTTCACTGTGGAAATAATCATTACCGATTACGATATTTTACTAATAATTATAATTGCTTTCAAAGGATTAAATTGGTAATTAATCATTCTATTGATTCAAAACTTTCTGGTCCGTTAGCTATTGAATCAAAATTTATTGTAATGAATTAGTTACGTAATTATATGAATCATTTCCTCAATGGTTGTGTTACTAACAAAATCACCACATTAACAACTTTTGTTATTATATTTCTTTTTTTTTTACGTATGTACGTATCTGATTTTCTGTATAAAACAGCAATTATCATTGGAAGTGGACTTCAATCAATAACTTAACTTTCCTCAATGTGTTAACACCAAAATCACAAAGGCATACATATAACAACCATTGTTGATTGTTATATGTATTCCTTCGTTTATCAATACTACACGTACTTCATTGACTGCATAAAACAACAATTCGCACCGTATTGTTTGTCAGCTTCTAGAAATGGATGGCAATTTATTCGGATGACTGCCTTCAGAGGTAGCATTCTAAACGGCAATTGCTTGTACGCAAATGCTCTTATTTCTCGCTTGATGATGGTGTTTCTGTGCGACTTGTTTTACTTTGGGAAAGAAAGCAGTGGACTGTTTTGCAATAAAACGGCTCATTTCCTTCGGGGTACTTTTCTTGAGCCGAAGAGAAAGCAATTTTAAAACTGAATGATCTTTATTAATAACTGGATTCTTTCCTGTTTAGAATAAAGAAGCCCCGAAGTATCTATAGTATTGAGGTGGAAGGGTCTTTAGTTTTTATCACGTCTAGACAGGTGCATAAAAGATTTATTGTGTGCTTCGTTTCGAAGTTTGCTTAAAAGAGAGAATGGCGATGAAGAAGAAAACATGTAAAAAAAACTCTGATTCAGAACCGACTTGTTATTGGTGTGGATGCATATTTCGTTTAATTGAATAATGATATAAAAGTTTTCAATAGAAATCAGGAAGTTTTTTTTTTTTTTTTCACTTGAAGGGATTTTCCCTTGTTATTGCTAACTGAGACGTATATTTTTAAATATATATAAATAAAAAATATATCAAAGGTGAAAAATATATAAAATTAATGGTATAATATAATTTTTTTAACAAAAATCTGGTATTTCTGAAATAATTATTTTAAATTTTGTTTGTTTAAAAAAATTTTTATAGAAGTCAGGAGAATTATTTTATCAGTTTCTATTCATTATTTGAAAATTTATCCTTTTAATTTTTAATCAAACATATAGGAATGCTAAAAAACAATAAGCAAATTTGCTTAAAAATGCTACTTTTAAGCAAAAATTTAAATTTAAAAATTCTGAAATTTATATTACATAGAAGTATAATAGATAATTCCCGACTCGAGGCTCAGCGGCAACGTGCGCCGTTTGTGAGCATTAAGGCTGACGTTTAATCTGCTGGCGGCTTTGTTGTGTAAAACAAGAGATTCGATGGCGTTTGAGATGTTCAGCATCTTGCCTTGTGTTCAGCAGATGCCTTTTTGAGTCGGACTACCTGGTAGTTTTCTTGGTTTTTCTCCCATACGATACGCAAAATGCAGAGTAATTCCCTTTAAACTTCTCCCTGAAGACATTGCCCTCCTTCTTCAGAACACGGGAGTCTTGTCATTCTAGCTGCTTGTGCTCCATCACAAATGCAGCTTACCTTTCTTCCATGGACCATGAACTTGGTCTAGATGTTGCCGCCGACCTAGTGGGATGAAAAAAAAACAACAAACGACTTAATAGATTTTTAAAGAATACAGTATTTCTGAAATTATTTTTAAATTAATCCACCGTAATATTATTTTTTATAATGTTTCAAAAAGACAAAAATTCAATAAACAATTTTAGAAATATTTTATTACAAATTATTTAACTTTTTAAGATTTATTATTTATTTTTAACGATTTTTTTTTTTTATCTCTAATATATTTTTAAAAAGCATCTTAGATTGTCATAAACTTTACGTTTAAGATACAGCAATTTCTTAATGAAACAAATTAATAATACATAAACAAATTAATAATAATTAATAATAGATCCTTCTTAAAGAATACAGTATTTCTGAAATATTTTAAAATTAATCCACCGTAATATTATTTTTAAATGTTTCAAAAAAAAAAATTCAATAAACAATTTTAGAAATATTTTTATTACAAATTATTTAACTTTTTAAGATTTGTTATTTATTTTTAACGATTTTTTTTTATCTCTAATATATTTTTAAAAAGCATCTAGATTGTCATAAACTTTACGTTTAAGATACAGCAATTTCTTAATGAAACAAATTAATAATACATAAACAAATTAATAATAGATCCTTCTTAAAGAATACAGTATTTCTGAAATATTTTAAATTAATCCACCGTAATATTATTTTTTACAATGTTTCAAAAAACAAAAAAAAAATTCAATAAACAATTTTAGAAATATTTTATTACAAATTATTTAACTTTTTTAAGATTTGTTATTTATTTTTTAACGATTTTTTTATCTCTAATATATTTTTAAAAAGCATCTTAGATTGTCATAAAATTTACGTTTAAGATACAGCAATTTCTTAATGAAACAAATTACTCCTAAATGCAGCAAGTTTTCTAATTAAGTAGCACTAACTTGTTAATTATCTAGTACATCTAATCTCAAATACAATCGGAAGAATGGATTTCCATTTTTTTCTCTGTAATGTAAATGTCGCTTAAATTATCTATGATAATTAGCAACAGACTTCGTACATATTGGATTGAGTTAGAACAGTGTTTTATTGGTATTTGCCTCTGTGATACCCTGTGTATCCCAGTTTCTTCTAAAAATAGATTCCAACTTTTATGTATTTCTGTTTTGTTGGTAAATATAATGTAACAGGAATGTTGTAAATGATTCTGCAACTCTGAAGTTGTATCGTTTTCATATTAATAATAATGAGCAGCATATCATTAAATAAGGAGCCTAACATTAAAAAAATGAAAACAATTCTAATAATTGACTTGATGTTTTCAGATTAAAAGCTTAAATTGACTAATTAAAAGCTAATTAAAGCTATAATTCAAATTAAAAGCAATAATAAGTTAATATATAAATATGAAGCGAAATAATTTAAAATTATTTAAAAAATACTAATTGATTTTCTGGACAATTTGTGCGCAGTGATACCATACTGGATGTAACATTTTCTTTTTTGCCGAAACTTCAAATAAAAAAAACTATAAAGCATATAAAAATACAAATTATTGATTTTAATAAACGATTATTGAATTTAAAAGCTAAAACACCAGCAGTAATAAGTTAACAAATATGAAAGAAAGTAATTTAAAATTATTTAAAAATACAAATTGACTTTCTAAACAATTTGTGCACAGTAATTTGTGATACCATGCTAAATTTACCATTGTTTTTTCCCGAAACATCAAATAAAAAAAACTGTAAAGCGCATATAAAAACACAAATTATTGATTTTTAATAAAAGCATCAAATAAAAATTTATTGTCAAGCGACATATAAAAATTGCAAACAGGCATTTGTCATTAAGTTTTTTTTCTGTAAGCAACTATCCAAATATTTTTTTATTCTGTAAGCGTTTTGCATTGTGTAAATAAAGATGCACATCAGTTCCAAAACTCAAATGGAACCTTCATTATGAATAACCAGAACCAACAATTAAAACTTTGATCAAACTGAAATCTCATCACTCACGAAAACCATTCTTATTATCATACCAGACAGTAGCATCCATTGAACAAGAGTTTCTCTAATGCGATTCGCTGTGAATAACCAGAACCAACAATTAAAACTTTGATCAAACTGAAATCTCATCACTCACGAAAACCATTCTTATTATCATACCAGACAGTAGCATCCATTGAACAAGAGTTTCTCTAATGCGATTCGCTGTGGTATAACAAATTAACCAGAATGCTTCTTTTGAATTCTTAATGAAATTCCATCTCCACAATGCAAACCGCTGCTCTTAGTTCATCCCAACCTGGAATCCGTTGACAATTAGGCAAATGCTTCACCAATAATGAATCTTCCCCACCATTCGATATAAATCTCCAAGTCTAAACCAATAAAATACTACCTCCAATAAAACAAACTATAAAGCACATATAAAAACACAAATTATTCATTTTAATAAAAAAGCATAAATAAAAATTTGTTGTCAAGCGACATAAAAGAAATGCAAACAAGTATTTATCGTTTAGAATGTTATTTTTGTATGATGTAGCTATCTAAAAGGATTTTTTATTCTTTAAGCATTTTGCATTGTATATATAAAACTGTAACTGAGTTCCAAAACTCAAATGGAAGCTTCATTATGTGAATAACCAGAACCAGCAATTAAAACTTTGATCAAACTCAAATCTTATCACTCACGAAGACCATTCTTATTATCATACCAGACAGTGGCTCTCTAATGCGATTCGCTGTGGTATAACAAATTAACCAGAATGCTTCTTTGAATTCTTAATGAAATTCCATCTCCACAATGCTAACCGCTGCTCCTTCGTTCTTCCCAACCTGGTGGAATCCGTTGACAATTAGGCAAATGCTCCACCAATAATGAATCTTCCCCACACCATTCGATATAAATCTCCAGGTCCGAATGCGATGGTTATTTATTGTCTGGCAATGCGGGCGACGGGAGAACCTAATCAACGGGCGTGAATGGACATTATGGTCTCTTCCACATCCGTTTTGATAAGGTGGACCTTGGATCGATTAATGAAGTTTGAATCGATTAATTTTAATTCTTCGGATCTCGTTAAGCCACGAACTGCTCTTTGACGAATGGGAGTTGTTGTTATCGGTTTGCGAGTTGGGCTGTTTTTGATTCGAGTTGGATTTAAATGTAAATTCGGTGCAGTTTGTAGTGGATTTGCAAGAGTGATTTATCATCAGTGGATTTTAGTTGATGCAGATAATGAAGAAATGATGATTACCTTTATATGTAAGTAGAATTGAATATCATGCGCATTCGTTTCAAAGAGTTATTCTTCAAATTTATTTAAAAATAAAAAAATAAAAGCATGCGATATACAGATATGCTCAATAAAATATTTTATAATTGGAAACATTAAAAATGTTTTATTACTTTAAAATAAGGTTAATTTAATTAAAGACTTGATTCTTAAGTACTAAATATGGCATTTCTTTAACTTTTTCAGGGTCAATAATACTAAATCAAGGGTTAAAATCTAAATCTTTTTCAGGGTCAGTATAATTGAAAATCTATTTAATTGTAATGTTTAATTGAAAATCTGTTAATTAATTTTTATTTAATTTATTTGTTTATATTATTGTTGGGAAATTCTATAGTGAATAATCCTCCTACCATTTTAATCTGTTTTTTTTTTTTTTTTTTTTTCATTTGGAATACATTTAATTTCAACAAAAAAACTAATCTTAAACAAATTTGTCCCTAAAAGGTTAAATAATTTTTTTTTATAATTTTTCTTAAACATATTATTCTATACACTATGCAGCTATTTGAGTTTTTTTAAGTTTTCATCTGTCTTTGTCAAATTAAGTTGTGTCGATATTTATATATACGTTTCTTAGAGTAAATAGTACAAAAATATTATTTTTTTGAATTTTTCTGTTAAATTAGATTCAATGAATCTGGATAAAAATAATTTTTTACTAATAAAACATTTTAAATTGAAATTTTCTGAAGTACAAAATTAAACAACTTTACATTTTTAATTAAATTGCAAATAGAGCATATAAAAAATGTGTTGATATGAACGTTCAAAATTTAATGTGCTAAGAGTACGAATTGAAAAACATATTTAACTTAATTATGTCAAAAGCATATTCAGAATTGATAAATTAAAAAACAAATAAAATTAACTAGGTGCAAAAAAAAAGTGACAACGTTTAACGAAACGAATTAGATTTGTGATTTTATTTTTATTTTTAATTCAAAATATTTATCAAAAAAATTATGCTGTCAGTTTAAACGAAGAAGTTTTGCTAAGCATTATTCTGCGAGAAACAAAATTAATGGAATTAAGTTTTGACTATCAAATTTAATTTAAGATTCTTAATTATTTTATAAGAAATAAAGCGTGCCCTTTTTTTTTTTTAAAAATTTTTTTGTTTTTACTGCCGAAAGAAAAGGTAGGTTGTTCTAGCATGTATATAGAGAGACTTTTCTTTTTAATTTTTATCCTTTTTGAATTCTTTAAGGGAAAAATATGATATAAATTAATTTGTTTAGAGAAAAGAAATAAGATTATTTATAACCATAAATATTTTCTTATGAAAAAAAATAATTTCATCAGTTTTTTAAAATTAGAACTTCATTACAATTATATATGTTTAACAGAAGTGATATACTATAATTTATATGTTTGGCTTCTCGCTCTAAAAACCTATTTTCCACACTTCAGACTAATTAGACCAACACCTACCGTTTCACGTGGATTCCGAAACTCTAATAAACATCTATGCCACCGCAAAGATTCGAACCTGAAACTTGCGGTAAAAAAGCCAAAGCGCTAGCCAATTGGCCATCAGGCCACTGTGATTTATTTATTTGATAATCTTTTTGATATTAATTAATCTTAATTTACTAACTTAAAATATTTTAAATATTAAAAATAGTTATTTATTAAAATATTTTAAATATTAAAAATAGTTATTTATTAAAATATTAATTTAAATATTAAAAATAGTTATTTATTAAAATATTAATTTAAATATTAAAAATAGTTATTTATTAAAATATTAATTTAAATATTAAAATAGTTATTTATTAAAATATTAATTTAAATATTAAAAATAGTTATTAATAGTTAATTTTAATTTTAAAAATAATGATTTTAAATATTTAGGTGAATTATAGTATAAATTGAAAATACGGAAAATGTAGTGAAAAATAGATGAAACTTTTTGTAAAGTTCATCATTACAGTTTAATTAAAAAATTTATATTAAAAAAATCACATATATTATCATACATTTTTATTACATTTTCAAATTTATATTACATATATTTTCATAATACTTTCGTAAAATTGTATTCAAGTAAAAATTGTGTAAATATTATTATTTAATATCATGAAGTAATGTTATTTCACTATATTGACGAACGATTTTTAATTTGTTGATGCTTTATCTTGCTCATCATTGCTATTGAAGTCATTTAATCAGCAGTCAAAAAAGACATTTTGTGGCAGAAATGAGCGATATAAGTAGCAAATAATTATTTTTACGCAAACATGAAAAAAAAAATGTAATATATATATATATATATTTTAATTTTCACTTTCGTAATTTTGATACAAGAATGTCTGATTATTCTTTTTGCATAAACGGTTTAAAATGCACTTTATCTTCACTTGCACTCTTTCTCAACTCATTGTTAAGAGAAACTAGATTACGAATAAAATTCCTTCTGGCCAGACGGACAAACGGACTTAAGTATTGACGTTTGAACTCGGTACACTTTTCGCAATTCACCATTCTCACCATCAACATTAACAAGGCGACCCAGTAGCTTAGTTTACTTGCAAAAAGATACACATCTATGCATCGGGCATTGTTATGATGCAGCCAGAGTTCCTTTTTATCTCGGTGATACCATTTCCTTTCTTCCAAACAGCCCTTTTTCTGTTTATTACGTGAGGACACCTGCTGCCATGACAGACACAACAATCGATGTCAGCAACTGTGATATCTGAAACGCAACGCATAAAGCAGATTATTAATCTGCTCTTGGCGTCATTGCTTTTTTATTGTAAGCATAATTTCCTTCTGTCAACTTGGATCAGCAAATTAATTCTCTAAGATTTCTTCGTGGTATTTTAAATACTAAACATGTTTTAATTTCATTGTTGCTATGAGAATAATAATTAGTTAAGGTGGTTAAAGATTTTCCAATCTTCTTTTGCATCCTTTATTATCCAATTAAGTTAGAAGTAAACCGGATATCTTAGTTTTAAATCTTTTTCCCTGTCCTTTTTTTTTTTTTTTATAAAGAAAAACCTTATGTATATTAGAGGTGCCCTTGCAATTTGCGTGGCCCGCATTTGAAGCAAAACAATCGATCATAGGTATTTAAAATATGCTGAATTAACAAAAAAATTTTAAGCAAAAGAATTATTAAATAACTTTTAACTTTATTTTTTTTCTAATGCAGCTGCGATACAGAGACAGTTATCTTTATGCCTTATGCAAAGGATGTACCGCTGTTACTCATTTACCCATAGGGCACATGTAGTTTGAAATTATGCTACTAATGCGAGTAACACAACCCTTATATCCGATTAGACCGAGACATATGGTTTAAAGTGGATTTCGAACCACTACGAACATCCCTGACACCGCCGGGACTCGAATCCGAAACCTGTGGTACCAAGCGACAGTCACTCTGCCCCCCAATCTAAACTATATGCTATAGTTCTTCATTAACTGAAAGGCCCCAGGTGGGTCAACGCCATCTGCCTACTGGCAAATTTCGAGACAAGAAATTTTTTCTTTTTTACGATATAGATTTATCAGTTGGGGTACGGTTTAAAGTGGATTCCGAACCACTACATATATCCATGGCAAGCAGAGACTCAAATCTGAAACTTGTGGCACCGAGGGCCAGAGCACCAGTCAGTCGATCATCGGATTCCATGTATTAGTGTTAATAAACAAATATATCATACAACATAACAATCTTTGATTTCCATTTGAGTATGCTTTTGTCATTGAGTAGATATAAAAAAAATATATAATTAAAAATATAATAAAAATATAATTAAAAATATTTTAAAATTCGGTTTTTTATGGTAAAAATCTTTTTATCTTAATATCGTTTCTTTTTTTTTTTTTTAATCTTGTTCTTTTTTTTAGTTATAGTGTGTGGTGGCAATTTTAAAACATTTATTACAATATATATTGTTTATTCAAAATATTTGCCAAATACTATAAAACTACTGATAAAGTATATAAAAACAAGTAATATATTTTTTTAAGTCACTCCTACTTAGGTTAACAAAGAAAAAGTTTATTTTAGTTATTTTTTTCTCCCATATCAAACTAAAATGAATTAATTAAATTTAATTAAGGAATTAATATTTGAAAAAAACTGTATTAACATCAAGTGTCATCCACTACAAGTTAAAAAAAAAATGTATTTGAACTTGAGTGGATGAATAAAAAGTATTTTGTTAACGATTGAAAATTTGAACAAGATATATATAGGGAGAGTGTGAACAAGATGTATATAGGAATTGAATAAAAATATGCAGCCTACATAAAACTGCTATCTCTTCGATTGTGATTAATATTAAAAAAAAAAGTGTTTCTACAAATTTTCTTTTATAAATTCGATTACTAACGAAAATTGGAATGGAATGTAATTCCGATTGATATGCATGACGGTATTACTGTAGCATTCACAGGAATTAATATTTTATTCTTGATTTAAAAAATATTTTCTCGGAATTTAATCAAAAGGCATTAATATCCATGACGAAAAAAAGTACTTTATAAAATTGATACAGAATCCATTTCAATTATTTTTTAAAAAACAAATTGAAAGGTGGTTTGATATTTAAAAAAGAAAAATCTTTCTGATAAGGTTTTTGATTGGTTTCTAAATCTTTGCTATCCATTTTCATAATTATGTTCGAATATTTTATTACAAGTTTTCTTCAAATTCAAAAGAGATTAAAATGATTTCTTGCCTTGCAATAAAAAAAAAACACTATTTAGATTTTCCAAAAATCTGTGTATGCTATTCGAAATAAATTGAATCAGTTTTTTTCTTTCTTTTTTTTTTTTAATATTTCAAATGTCTTGGGATTTAAATCTACTCCGTTATGCAGATTCCAGATAAGTAAATTAACTTCCACTCAGTTGCGGTGTTTTCTTTTTTTTCTTATGTAAATAGTGGAGAGAAAATGAAACTTTTAACGTTTCAATTTCATTGTTTCTCTCAAAAACGTAGAGGCAAAAAATTATTATTATTTCTCTACAGATTCGGTTTATTATTTTTTTATTATGAATTATTTTCAATTTAAGATATTTGAGATCTTGTTTCGAATCATTTTAAAAAGGATATAAAGAAACATTTTGAACTAGATTTTGATCACAGAACAAATTTTCTTTTTATTTCTGAAAATGCCCGACTCGTGGCTCGGTGCCAACGTGCGCCACTGGTGAGAATTAGGGCTGAGGTTCAAACAGTTGATGGCTGCTTTTTGAAACACTGTTTCAAAAACTGAGGAGACCCGATGGGATGTTCATCATCTTGCCTCGTAAGTCGGTCTGCTTGGTGGGAGTTTTCCGGATTTTCTCCTATAAATCCAACTAGCGCGCTCACGCCATTGGTACTACAGACTTCAGTTTCGAATCCTGGCGTTGGCATGGATGTTTGTAGTGGTTCGAAATCCACTTTAAACCGCTGGTCCCGGTCTCATATGACTGTAAGAGCATCACGAAGCCCAGTGAGACTTCTCACCTATAATAATCCCAAATTGTATAGGGAAACTCAGCTCTACGCACATTGATGTTGTCTAACCCAATGATGATGGTGAAAAAGAATTAAAGCAAATTTTCAAAAGATATTTCAGCTATTTATATTAATTTTGCAAAGCGAAAGAAAAATCTAAACAGTATTTATTATTTTATTAAGTACAGCGATTGGAAAAAAGACACATTATATCATAATTTGTTATAGTTAGCAAAAAAAAAGGACTCTTATTGCGAAATTAGTATTATAAATTTGGTTTTAAAAAAAAAAAAAAGTAAAAAAGAATACTTTTCTTGAAATTGCTGAGTAGTTTCTCACTTTTTAATTGACTGCTAGATCCCCAAATTCAGTAACTAAAAAGAAACTACAAAAACTAAATCATGACATTTCTGTGCTGCATTTTACATATAAGAAAAGATAAATCGAAAATTAGGCTGTTTATGCTTAAACCTTCCAATCATTCTTGAAAATGCTTTTTCGCAGACCAAACCGCCGCACATGACACGATATTCAATGTGTCAAAAGCATTTGACACGAAATTTCTGAATCAAACAGAATAAAAGCATTCGAAAGACATGCTTTGAATGCGAGGCAAAACTTACACATCAAACGTTCCCTGTTTTCTTGAAGAAAAATTTCCATTTCCTCTCTCTCTACTTCTGACATAAACGATCGTTTGACGTTGAAACCCCTGCTGGGATTTTCTGGTATGCAACGGTTCGTGTAATTCGCTGCATTCTTTGATCCTTTTACTCTCTACCCCCCTCGTCCATCCTACTCTTGTTGGATAATGGAATCTTCGGAATGGAGGGGAATTTCGGATCTGGTGCTGCGGAAAGATTTACGGATCCCTTTTACTGAATGGTCCTCACGTGAGGTCCAACAATGGCCCGATTCAGGCTGTAAAAAAGTGGTTTTCGATTAAATGTTTTCATTCATCAGGATATTTCTGAGTGGAATATGTGCAGGTTTTGTTCGTTAGAGAACACTTTCATATTTAGTTTCTGGAATGTTTTCAAATCAAAATGTTGTTAGAAAAAGTTTAAAAGATATTTTATTGAAATAGAGTTTGGTTGAGTTGTTAAGATGTTTATATTTTATTTATCTTAACTTTTTTCATCTATTTCATTGAGAATAACGAACTAACTCCTCGGCACTATATATCCTGGCGGTGGCAGGGATGTTTGTTACTGGTTCGGAATCCACTTTAAATAGTAGGTCACGGTCTAAGAGGATTGTAAAGCGTTGGACGTAGGGCTCATTAAAAAGAAAACATTCCAAACATTCCATGTTTCGGAATCTGCCAGTAGGCAGACGGCCGCCTACGATAGGGTTGTTGCGCCAATGAAGAAGAATTGAAATAAAATTTCAAAAAGATATTTTCAGCTATTTATATTTATTTCCTAAAACAAAAGAAAAAAATGTAACAATATTTTTGTTTTATTAAGTGGAGCGATTGAAAAAAAAAACCACAATGCATCTACAATTTGTTATGATCAGGAAAAAAAAAAAGGATTGTTGCGCAATTAGTATTACAAATTTGATTTCAAAACAAGAAAAAAAAAAAAAGGCTTATCTAGAAATATTTAAACAGTTTCTCACTTTTTAACTTGACTGCTAGATCAACAAATTCAGTGAACATTAACTAAAAAGAAACTAAATAATGATATTTCTGTGCCGCGTTTTACACATAAGAAAAAAAGTAAAGCGAAAATTATCCTCTTTATGCTTAAATCTTCCAATCGTTCGTGAAAAATGCTCTTTTTGTAGCCTGCACATGACACGATATTCAATATGTCAAAAGCATTTCACACGAAATTACGAAATCAAACAGAATAAAAGCATTCGAAAGACATGCTTTGAATGCGAGGCAAAACTTACACATCAAATGTTCCCAGTTTTCTTGAAGAAAAATTTCCATTTCCTCTCTTTCCACTACTGACACAAACGACCGTCTGACGTTGAAACCTCTGCTGGGATTTTCTGGTATGCAACGGTTCATGTAATTCGCTGCATTCTTTGATCCTTTTACTCTCTACCCCACCCCTCGTTCCCCCTCGTCCATCCTACTCTTGTTGGATAATGGAATCTTCGGAATGGAGGGGATCTGGTGCTAAGGAAAGATTTACGGATCCGTTTTACTGAATGGTCCTCACGTAAGGTCCACAATGGCCCGATTCAAGCTATGTAAAAAAAGGTGGTTGTCGATGAAACGTTTTCATTCATCAGTATATTTCTGAGTGGAATGTTTGCAGGTTTTATTCGTTAGAGAATGCCAGTGGTTTATTTCATATTTAGTTTCTGGAATGTTTTCAAATCAAAATGTTGTTTGAAGAAGTTAAAAAGATATTTTATTAAAATGTTTGGTTAAGTTGTTAAAATCTTTAGATCGATTTACTTTTTTTCATCTATTTCATTGAAAAAATTAACTCGCTGGCACTACAGTCCATGGTGGATCATGGCCTCCCTAACAATATGAATCCAAAGTTGTCTGGCTTGAGCATTGGTTTTCCAATTTGTTATCTTCTTTAGCTTCTTCAGATCCTTCTCCACTTCATGAGGCGCCTGATTGCCAATTGGCTATCAATCTGGCCGTTGGTACCGCAAGCTTCAGTTTCGAATACTGACGGTGGCATGGGTGTTTGTTAGTGATTCGAAATCCACATTAAACAATAGTTCCCTGTCTAATTAGTCCAAAGTGTGCAAAAAAATGGCCGTAGAATGGCAAACCAAAACAAAATCTCCACTTCAATCCATCTCTTATGTGACCTTCCATTTTTCTTTGACCCTGGTACTTCCTCCTGAAAATCTTTGTGCGTCTGCTATCGTCCATTCTCTCTATGTGCCCTAGCCATTGAATTCTTTTGATTTTATATATCCTTTTCTCCATACAGTTTTGAAATTTCATGATTATAAACGCCTCCTCCAAACACCCCCTCTCTGATAGGTCCAAATATAACTCTTAAAATCTTCCTCTCCCAGATTATCAATATCTTCTCCTGTTTTTTGGATTAAGGTCCAGGTCTCTGACCCATAAATAACTGTTGGTCTGATTATAGTTTTATACAGCGGGAGTTTCGTTTTTACTTTTAAGATCTTCCTCTCCCAGGTTATCAAAATCTTCTCCTTTCATTGAAAATAAGCATAAAATAAAAAGGATAAAATGTACAATTGTTACTGTGCTAGCAGTTACCGAATGTTTTAGTTCTCAGAAAATGTTATGTAATTTATTATACAACAAACTATAATTTGGCAATAATATATATGCCTATAAGTTATAAATTACATGTAATCAATCAATCAGTCCAACATCAAGACAAGTAAAATTTTGAAAATAAAAGGATTTCGAATTATAAAAAATCTGATTTTATTCATATGTAGCTTGAAATTCATAAATAATATTTAAGTACAAAAATAAATTTAAAAAAAAATTCATACGCCTAATTTACTTTAAAATTTACTGTTTTTCATTAAGGAACATGTTGTTTGCTTCAAGTTTGCTGTTTATGGTTTTGAAGTGTTTGGTTTCGTAATTTTAATCTATTTAATGCGAAATTTTGTCAATTAAGAATAGGATTGATTGAAAAAAGATTTTGAAAAAGAGGAAAATTTTACTTTTATTTATGAGCAACAATCTAGAACCAATCGTTGATCAATCACTGTTTTACTGGAACGTAAATCGATTTCTTTTTTACTTTTATTTTTCACAATTAGCTAAGAATAAATTGCGAAAACTCACAGGAGCATTAAACTGAACCACTGTTGCATTTAATTTCTTATCTGTTCATCGACACCAAACAATTTGCGCATTGCAGCATAAAAGGGTTTATGAAATATTTTTACTTTCTTAAATTCTTACCAAAAATAGCAATAAACTGTCATCTAAAAAGTAGCTTTTATAACCCTAAACTTGATGGCACGACTTTACCACAATTAAATTTTAACTCAGATTTACAAAGTTTTGAAGCTCTTCTCAAGTTTTAAGAATTTCAAAACTTTTCTCCTGCCATAAAATGTCGTGATCATGTCTTCCCAGTAGAAGGAAATTATCTTATTCAGGTAAAATTCCGGAGTAATTCGTCTCCCCGGGAAACAGGGCCAACCATTTCCCTTTCTTGAGGCTCCTTTTATTCCCTGGAAATTCTAGGAAATTTTCGTCTTAACGAGTTAATCGGTTGAATGTTATCTGTGCTCGCTTTGAGTTAGCCATATTGACACAAGTTCTGCACGTCGCCGGCTTTATGTCATTCGATTTAAATCGCCAAATCTGTGAAACTGCATCGCCTCATTTGTTTGAGACTCTATTTGGCTAATATAATTTAATTCTCAAAGACGAACTGAAAAGCACTGAATGAATATTTCGGTGACGAGTTAATGTGAGCTATATTTGAATGGATTTCCGTTTTCCAAATGGATGATAGACATCAAACGTTCGTTTCCGCTTTAGCACTACTTGTGTTATGTTTCTTTTAATCATTAACTATCGTCTTATTGATGAGTAACGTTGGTAAAATTATGTTTAAATAGTTTTCATACGCACATCGGACGTAAAAACACATTCTTCTTCCTTGGTGCGTGCTCCTTGATGGCTAATTAGCTATTGCTCTGGCCTTTGGTATCACAGACCTCAGGTTCCAATTCTGGTGGTGTTTGTTAGTGTCTCGGAATCCACATTAAACTGTAGGTCCTATCTAGCCCAAAGTGTGCACAAAAGGACAGTAAAGTGACTAAGCAAACCAAATCCTCATTGGCCTCATGATGAGCAAATACCGTTTGCCTATTGGGCGATTTTTCTTCTTTTTATGAGGTAGGGTTATCAGCCCTACTCCCAACGTTGTACAGTCATATTAGACTGGTACCTATGGTTTTAAGTTCAATCAGAACCATTACAAGCATCCATGGCACTGCCGGGGAGTCGAACCAGAATTTTTGCAGCATCGCGCGCTAGTCAAGGCCCATAAACACACATTAATCTTATTATTAATTTTGTAAACATAGTATTTCAAGTGGTGCCTGGTGGCCGAGTGACTAGCGCAGTCGGTGCCAAAGGTTTCGGGTTCGAGTCTCGGTGGTTCCATAGATGTTTGTAGTGGTTCGAAATCCACTTTACACCGTATGTCCCAGTCTAATATGGCCGTTAGGCGTAGGGCTAACAACCCTACCCCGTGAAAAGAAAACATCTCTCGTCTCGAAATTGGTTTTGGCCCAACATGGGGTGTTGCGCCAGTGATGATAATGATTATTTCAAGTATACTCTTTATTTGCACTGCAAAACATGTTTATAATACTCAATTTTATTCCTATTTTTGCCAGTTTTACATTAAAAATTACTATTTTGTTTACATTTCTATTTTGTTGTTACTTTTTCGTTTACATTTCTGTTTGCATGATTAAATAGTTATTTTACAATCCAATTTTGTTAAATATATTTGAAAATTGTCTTTAAAAATTTTTTTTTCACAAATCTACAATCTATATCCCTTTAAATCCAAAATCGTGCAGATGAGACATTTTTGAAATATTTTCATGGAAAAGCTCAAAAGCCCTCCCAGTAAGGGTCATAGATAATTTTAATTATTTTTTAGTATCATTGGAATCAATGTCTACTAAAAATTTAAAAAGAAAAATAAAATTTAACAATAAAAAAATTTCATATCATAAAGAGGTATAGGAGTTTAATTCATTTACAAGCAAGCATATAATGTTTCCAAATTGAATGATGATTTTTCTTACGTCTAATTATCGGCAATTTATTTTTTACTAAAATTCAAATTAATTTACCTCAATAACACATATAGCATAACATAATAATTATAAGTTTAAAAGTTTGTATGGCACTATACAACTGAGAAAAATATTGATTAAACTTTCGTTATGTAGAGGAAAGATAAGTTAAGAAAAAGTGAACTATGTATATAAATGTATTCTCTCTTTATATATACAAAAAAAAAAAATAATAATAAGCTTGATTTCTGGCTGGAAGTAGATTCTCTCTCCAGCCTGTGTTATCTCTATTTATGCAGATGTTTTCTCAATGGCTTATTCCTCGAAATTCACGACCTGTTTACTCTTTTCAATGTCATAAATATTCTTTTTTTTTTTAACACAGGTTTTCCCGCTTGAATTTGACATCTGTATGAAAAGTGATTTTTTTTTTTCTATACAGTACAGTATTTTTTGCACTTGACAAACCATTTGCTCATGCTTTGTCAAATGATAATAATAATAATTATTAATAATTGTAATTTTAATTAAATTTTATTATATATTTTTTTTGTTGATAAAATAAGCTTGCGTTTTAATAAAATAATTTATATTGCTTATTAGAGGTTTTGTAATTAAATATATTCGAGGTTCCTTAAACACTCTAAGCTGTGCTGGCCTTTGGTATCACAGGCTTCAGGTTCATGGCACAGGCTGGCATGGCTGTTTGTTAGTGGTTCGGAAGCCACTTTAAACTGTAAGATCCGATCTATTTAACCATTTTGTGCACAAGATGACTGTAGAGCGACAAACCAAATCAAACCGCACTGTACTAAGTAGAATATTAAAATATTGGCAGAAGGCGATTTGGCTTTGTCACCTGATTTGTTGGAGTATACTAAAATATATGCTGAGTTTTATAATTCGGAGCTTGGTAGCTGAACGACTAGCGGTCCTTGCGGTTGGTGCCACAGGTTTCGGGTTCGAGTCCCGGCGATACCATGGATGTTTGTAGTGGTTCGGAATCCACTTTAAACCGTAAGTCCAGGTCCAATATGACTATAGTCATATATGTGCGTATGGCTTGACAACCCTACTCCGTAAAAAGAAAGTATCTCCTGTTTCGAATCTGCCAGTGGGCAGACGGCGGTTTCTCCACTATAGGACTGTTACGCCATTGAAGATTTTGTTTTGATTTGATTTGTCACTCTGTTATTTTGTGCACGTTTTAGGCTAATTATACCGGTACCTACAGTTTAACGAGGATTCCGAACCACTAACAAACATCCATGCCACCACCAGGAGTCGAAGCTTAAGCCTGTGGTACTAAAGGCCAATGCGCCATTGAAGAATTTTTATATTCTGTTCGAAATTACCCATCATATATATATATATTTTTCTCCAAGTTGTGATGAAAAATCTCCAGAAAGTTGTATTTAGATAAGATTATTAGAAAATTTTAAAAACTAAGCTTCCCGTTTCAAATAGTTTAAACATCATAAACTGGTCGACAGATTTTCAAACGTCTAAAACAACTCTTTATTTCTATATGCACTTCACTCAAGCAAGAAATTTTTATAACAAATCACTTAAAAACAAGTGCTTTGATATATAAAAAAAAAAAGATACCCTTACAGCACTTTCGTCTTGGACGTCCTTTACTTGTTTGGACAGGGCGACATCAGAATGGATGTCACGTATCTTCCGATCCATTGTCAAACATTGATTTTAACTGTTTCTCTTGGCTAAAACTAATGGGCTGTCTTTGTAACTTGGTTCCTGGGAAGGAATTGTGATAAGATGACACCATTGTTTGGACCTCTCTCTCTGGGGAAGTTCTTAAAAGCGTGAGATAAGGCCACATCTTGGCTTTCCTTTTGTTCTCTTTTCCTACATGGAACGAATACATAGCGAAGATTTGTCCACGCAATGAATTCAGTCATAGTTATCTACAAAACGCAATTGTTGACGTGTAAACATCTTTAGAATCATCTTGGTTTCTCCCCCCCCAGTGAAAGCTTTAGGGGTATTAGAGATCTTATATTTTCACATCTATTTTTAGATTTCGAATGCCATTAGTATTAAAAAGACAGAACTTGAAGACATTGGACTGTTTAATATTTAACCCTGTGACATTATTCCAACTGGAAATGAAATATATGTTTGGAGGTTATGGTGACAATAAAATGTAAAGTCAGGTTTTCAAACCGTCCTGCCCTAAGACATCCGGTACACAATAAAATGTAAAGAAAATTTGACCAGCTGTCTTCCGAAAGTATGGTCCTATGTGTTGGAATGGTATGGTGGGAGTGCGCATTTACTGCTGCGTACTCCACCAGTGGAATCGAACCCACATTGATTTGATCGGTTGCACTACCACTTTCTACGAATGTGGCCTTTTTCCTGATATGAATATCTTGTTTAGAAAGATGGACAACATGTATAAATTATCTTATTACTCGATAAAACTTTTAAGGAAGAATTAAAGCTTCAATCGATAGCTATCAATACAAGGAAGAGAAAAGATGGTGGTAAAAAAGCACTGAAAATAAAAGACCTGCTTTGATGTGCCTTATAAGTCGTACATGTCTTTCTGAATGATCGTTTATATAAGATATCTTCTTGAATCGATTTGTTCATTTTGAGACTTGAATGGATCTATCCCACAGTGATCATAAGAAGACATATAGTCTGAAATCACCTACTTGCAAGCAAAAGTCTTTTTTTTTTACTTTTAAGTCTTTTTATTTTGTATTTCTCCGTTGTTTTTTTTTTCTTGCTTGTTGTCTTGCACGTGTTCCACTTTTTTATGGCACGAACAGTACAACAATAAGTGGGGTAGAAGGACTTTTATGGGTAACAGCTCCTCATTCTACTACAACTGCACCACACCATGCGATACTACATCTCTGTAGATGTTTTTTACAGTTTGGTAATGACGTGAATGATTTTGTTTGAACACACAATTACGATGGAATGAAGAAGGTTAACAAATTAGAGATTAAAGGAGTAGCAAGGTGTGAAATAACAGTTATCTGTAGTGAAGTAAAATAACAGTTTATACAAGGAAACGTACAATAACACATAAGGCCGTAAGAACATACAAGGAAAATTTCCAGTAATCATTTTTGGAGCTTGATAGCTGAGTGACTAGCGCTCTGGCGGTCGGTACCACAGGTTTCGAGATCGAATCCTGGATGTCATGAGTGCTTGTGGTGGTTATGAATCCACTTTAAGCCGTAGGTCTCCGGCCTAATATGACTGTAAGGCTGACAACCCTACCCTGTAAAAAGAAAATAGCATCTAATGTTTCGGAATCTGCCAAAAGGCCTTTTTCCTACTATGAGGTTGTCGCGCCATTAAAGGAGTATTCACTTTTGATTTTTCAGTAACTGAGAAAATGATGATAGTATTTTACAATAAGCTGTATAAATATAAAATAAAAAAAAATTTTAATGGGAAAACAATATGATTAAAATGGATATGCAAGTTGTGTGTTTAGTATGGGACAACGTTGATATAATTACTCTGAAGAGCCAAAACATTATGACCACCTGTCAATAACGAGTTGGCCCACCTTTGGCGCGCAACACAGCTTTAACCCGCCTTGGCATGGATTAATACCACCACTTAATACCAGTTAAATACCACTTCCACCTGATCACGTGCCTTCCACATCATCCAGGCGAGTTCATTGTAAAATGTAGGGGTGGTCATAATTTTTTGGATCTTGAGTGTATATAAGAAAAACATAGCATGGAAAATATTTGTAATTCATTATATAAACGCAGTATTTAAATGCTTAATAAACTCAAAAGTAAGATAGAACACTTATTGCAATTTTCCAATGCGTGAACTGAATGATTAGAAAGAGAAATGGAAGGTATTAACTTAAATGGGAGAGTTGGTTGATGAAAACAGAATGTGTGGCATAGTTTATTGGGCGATGTGAGTATAAAAGACTCGATTCGGACGTTTTATTGGTTCTGGAAACAAAACAAAACCTGAAAATGTCAGAAATTATGACTTCGAAAAAATTGTAATCATAAATGACAAATTAGAGAATAAAAATCCAAACTCTATATAACTTATCAATTCGGTCTATTTACTCAGAATATAATCCTTAAATTACTTAATAAAGTTAACGTGAAGCAATTGTAAACTTGTTCTTTTGTGGTTTCAACATCGCAATGTCATTGATATATACATTTATCTTCGGAATTTTTTCTGTATGTTTTGTCACGCCGATATTCAGCGTTTAAAACATAGCAATTGTATTTGTCATAATTTCAGTTATCTGTCCTTAAGAATTTCCTCACTTAAAAATTGCATCAGTAGGGCACATTATTCAAAGGTTTGCGTAATGGTATTGTGTATTTTTAAAATGCGATCCAATATTTATTTAGATTTCTTTTTTATGGAATTATTTATACAGCAGCTGTTTTGAATGTTGAAAACATTACATCAATCATTTAAAAAAACATCATAGATTTTGAATGACTTATCAAGAAGAAAAACATTCCTTCCTGTCAGTAGTTTGATATCTAGAAAGATGTATTAAAAAATGACTTCATCCCCATATTTAAAAGTGATTAATGATACGATATCTATATCGATTCATCTTTATGATGTCTATGGAGATTCAATATGATTTTTATCGATGATAATCGTTATAAAATCATATTATTTCAATATGCTCTATATTATAGAATTAAAAGTCGATTGCAAAGCAGCTAGGCATATTCTCTTGAGATGTTTGATGCTTCAAATGATTCTTTTTGTTCGAATAAAGTGATTCTGTGTTACTTATTTCCTCTTGGCTTACAAAAGGCATCATTGTAAAACCTCAAGAATCGAAGTTTCGGGCGTGTCCACTTAAATGGGTGTGGTGTCATTAAAAAAAAAGGGAAATTGGTACTTAAGATGGGTATCTACAGTGAGGTGCTAAATTACTATTTAATCTTCAATGCGCAAAACGCAAATAATATTTTATTATAAAACATTAATTATATAAGATAAGTTGAGATTTTCTGAAGTATCATTTATCATATGATTATTTGGTCGTATAAAAACTGGGATACACCATCTTGTTAGGAATAAACTCTTCATAGATACATTCCTAGTTATATATGAGAAATCTCCACAACAAATTAATTAAAATTTGAAAGTAAATAAATTTAAAGCAAAAATAATAGAATCATTTAATTATACGATTTAGTTATATTTCGTGTAATGGGAATAAAAGTTGATTGTTACCAGTTCTATTTGCAATTGTGTAGCAGTCGAAATTTAAAGCAATTAAATGTATTATACTACTATGCCCAAAAGTAAGACCAGTTTTTTATTTTTTTTCAAAAACTCTTTATTTATTCTTCCAAATTTATTTCCAAATAATTCCGATTTGGCAACGTTTTTTTCCCCAATTCAAAAAGTCATCGACAGGGATGGCCTCACGTCGAATCTCTTCAATCGACAATGTCCCCAAAATGGTCTTTTTTAGTTTATGGAATAGCCAACTTTTTCAATACGGTGGTTGTGTAACGATATGGGTTTAAATTTTGGCCACGAAGAATCAATGCAGTGTGAGCTGGCGTATTATCGTGATGCAAAAACCAAGAGTGGTCTTTCTGTAAATGTGGCTTCTTTTTATCGCGAATAGCTTCACGCAAACGACGCATAACACTCAAATAATATTCCTTGTTGACAGTTTGGGCCGGCGGAAGCAATTGTTTACACCACCACGGTAATCGAAGAAAATAGTCAACGACTCTGATTTTGATTGTCTTTTCGGACTTGCTTCAACTTTGTTACGATGTCATTGTCGGTTGTTTCGGTCGTACCAAGTCTCATCTCCAGTTATGATGCATTTAAACTTGTCCTGATAGTCAGAGGCCACACCTTAACGCGACGATGTTTTTTCCAAATAATTCAATGTTTGACCATTGGGCCCAAAACATCTTTTAATTGACCGATCCTTTTGAAATTCCAACATCATCAGCAAGGTCTCTGATTGTAAATCGACGGTTTGCAAGTACCAAATCATTAATTTTTGGACGTGAGCTTCGTCGGTTGAGGTTGATGGTCAACCAGAGGGCTCTTCGTCTTCAACGTTCTCTGCCTTCTTTGAACTGTTTATACCACTTGTAAACATTTTTTCAATACTATTGTTTGATCGCCAAATATCTTCTACAACATTCTATACGTTTTCTGCACACGAATATTCATTCCGCAAATAAAATTTAATGCAAGTTCTTTGCTCAATTAATTCAGACATTTCAAAAATCGCCGAAATCACTTTTAGCGTCTCACAAAGCCAAGCGTAAACTCAAACACTAATGAATATTTTGACGTCAAAATTTCACACAGATATCACGGACATGTCAACAACCTAAAAAGAAAAAAAAATCGAAATACCATATGCCCGAGAAATTTAAATTGAAAATTGGTCTTACTTTTGGGACACAGTAGTATGTCTTTATATATCTATATGTCTATAGTCTAGGTCTGTCATAAATAATAAAATTCTCACCAAGTAAATATACTAAAATATTGACACCTTTTTTTCCGTATTTTAATTTCTTGTTATATATAAAAATGTTTCATAGAATTTAAACAAATTTTATATTTTTTAATTTAGCTAATACTATTATTATATACAATTTTGTAGGAATATACTCCATTACAACAATTTTGATATTTTTCATTTTTTTAACTTATAAATTTGTATGTATCAATGTGCAATACTTTAAAATTTCTTTTTAATATACCAATAATAACAAATTTTTTTTTCTTATAGGTGAGTACTGAAATTCACTTATTGAAATACTTTTAAAGTGATATTTGGTAAGTTACTTAAAAATTAACTAAAAGCTTAAATCCTTTCTTATAAAAATTTACGAGCTTTATATCTTAATATATAAACATTATGTTTATTTTCTATAACAGATTCTTGCTTTAGTTTTTCTATAACAGATTTTTGCTTTAGGAAATTCCATATGCCCTGGGAAATTTAAAATAAAAATTGATTTTACTTTTTGGGCACAGTAGTGTATATTAAAATATATTATAGTATATGTAAGTTGCTAAGCATTACAATGCTATTGTTGCTTAGTACCGCTTATTGTTTTGTATTGCAATTGTATAATAATATAATTATATTATATTATATAAATATTATAATTATATTATATAATTATTGCAATTGTTTTAATATTTGGTTTATTACATTTTTGAGACAAAAATTCGCTTTAGTGAAAGCTTTAGGCTAAAGCGCTGTGGCCTTTGGTACCACAGGCTTCAGGTTCGAATGCTGTCGGTGGCAGGATGTTTTCAGTGGTTCGAATCGAAACTGTGGTAGGTTGCCGGCTAATTAGCCTAAAGTGTGCATAAAATGACAGTCCAGAGACAAACCAAACCAAATTAGAGATTTAGTTAAAAGATTCCCACCTTTTGATTTGAATAAAGTTTATTCAGACTGTTATTCTGACTTATTTAGAATCCTATTATAACTTTTTCCCATTAATAATTATTATTAGAGTATTATTATTTTTATTATTATTATGTTTGAAACTCGGCAAAGCTATGTTGCTTATGTGTCTATGTCTGGGATGCAGAAGAAATTTATTATTATTAGAATTTTACATTTATTTTAATTTTCTAAATATAGATAAAACAAGTAATATAAAAATAAACTAAAAATACAAAAATGTAATAAAAATACAAAAATATAAATATTTTTTTAAATATTTTTTAAAAAATTTTAAGTCAATTCCTACTTTTTTTCACCATATTGCAGAAAAGTCTTTCAGCTTGAAATTTTCCTCTTACATCTGGCGCCATTAAATTAGATACATGCAAATTAAATGTAAAAAAACTAAAATTAATTAATTTAATTAAATTACTGAATTAATACTTGAAAAACTGAGCATCATCCATTACAAAACAAAAATATGTATCTGAACTTTAGTGGATGAATAAAAGTATTTTATGAGCATTAAAAATTTGAACAAGATAGCGAGTGTTAAACTAATAGTAAGAATTGAATAAAGATACATTTATAAATTTATACCGGTATATCCCATCCAGTGAGTCTGATAAAGTGATGCGAATTCCCCAGATGCCGCCTATAGTGGGTGTTTGTTCAAATTTATAATGGTACTATATGGATGCATAGTAACACTTCATTGTATACAACTGGTTTTCAACTCCTTATGGTGTATCCCAGATAACGCTACGTTTCCGCCAATCTAGTGGTGAATAAATTAAGTACACAAATTATCCTAACCAAAAAAAGTTTTGAAAACAAATAAAATATTTAACATTTTAATGCTTTAAATGCCTTTTGTCTTTACTGATAGAGATCTTTATCTTTACTGACATACTGATAGAAATTTTATAAATTGTACTCATTAAATTCATTTGTCGAGTTCTTGTTTTGTTAAAAGTCGATAAATGCAATATTGATTGGGATACATTTTTAGGCACAGTGAAAAATATCATTAAATAAAACTGATAATTATTTTGTTTTCAAACCCAGATAGACGCCCTTAGAGGCTGATATCAGATTATCAATCATTTCAAATCATACAGCATTTGAAATTGATATGGCAGACCACCAACAAATCGACAGGCGGTGGCATTTGATCATCTCCTGTATAAAATACCTCTTTAATTGGGGCGGGCAGTAGATTCGAACAGATAGTTCTTGCTAGGCTCTGCAGTGGTCATCTTCGTGCTCAGTGTCATGTCTCGAGCCTTAAGGTATAACCCTTTTTGGCAGAAATGTACCTTGACTCAAGCCACCTTTGCCCATATATTGACTTTTTATGGTTGCCAGAAGAGCCAATCGTGCTGAAGTCCTGGAGCAGTTTCTCATTGTTTGAGAACGTGCGGGTTCATGGACTTGGTTTAGATCAGTATTGCCCGCCTTTAACATTTTACCGGCCCATGAGATTGATCACACTTTTACAAAATATATTCATTTTATAATGTCCAAATTAGTGAAACCCAATGTATTAAAAATATATTTGTGCATTCATTAACTGTAGAAATTATAAGAAAAATTAACTTTTATTAAAACACTCTCAAACATAACGGACGCTAACCCACAACACCAATTACAGGTGTGCAAATACACAAATTGAGATCGATTTGCAAAAGCAATCGGGGAAACAAATATCGCACTAGTAAAATAAATATTTTTTAATCATTTCATTTTTTTTATTTTGTTTATTTTGTTTATATTTATATATATTTTTTTGTTTCGTTTATATTTATATATTTTTTATATTTCATTTTTAGTGTTATATCTTTTCTTTTACAATGTGCCTTTAGTATAATTATTATTATATTAGCTATGTTTACATGTAAGAATAATAGTAAACGCAATAATAATAACTCAGTATGTTTCAACTTGTCACTCAAAAAACGTCTGTAGTGGGTCTAAATCTAATATAGGGAAATATAATTTTATATGCGGCCCGTGGAATTATGATGCATTTCAAAGTGGCCCTCAAAATCATTTGTGTTGGATCCCTTTTCTAGATGTTGCTGTCGACCAAAAGAAATAACATAAATAACATAAAATCTCTTTTTAAAAATAATTTCTCATTCAAAAACAAAGTTTTCCTAATGCAGCTGGCAAACATTTAGACAGTTGTCTTTGAGACCTTAAGGCAAGCGCAGGACAGACTTTACTCATTTAGCACTATCTAGGAGGTGCATGTAACTTGAAGATAAGCTACTGACGCGGAGTAACAATACCCCCGCAACGCTCTACGATCATATTAGACCGCTACCTACGGTTTAAAGTGGATTACGAACCCTTACAGGCATCCATGGCACCTCTGAGACTCGAACACGAAACTTGTGGTACCGCTAGCCACTCGGCCAGGCGCCTATTCACAACAAATTAAATCTTAAAATAATTTACTCCACTATGATAGTAATTTTAAAAAATCATAAATTTTACAATATGTTTTTATTAATTTAAAAACAAATCGATAATTTTAAACGCATGCTCTCTACTTTTTATTCTTAAATCGTCATAAGTAGCAAATCAATAAACATTTTTTGATATTGAAACAGATTTCATTTTATTACAATTCGTTTCAAATAACATCAAATAAGTTTTGAAAATGCATTTCAAAATGTTATTGTCATTACAACGTCAACTTATAAACCTCCAACGAATGGCAAAACTAGTAGATTTATTCGAAAATGGGTCATTTGGATTTCAAAGTAATGACACAAATATAATCAGCTTAAAATGGCATTCATAACTTGTTTTCTGTACAAAATACATGTTTCACTCCGAGGGAATTAATGCTGCGATTATCCTCTTAGTTGGGAATGCGTTGCCTTTCGTAATGAATTAATTATTCACTTTAATCCCGCCGTTCCTTTTCAGCGTGCATTGATCCTTATATGCGCAGGAAATTCATAAGCAACGCTGACTTTTCAGATCCCGGCTTTCATATGCTAATAATTGAAATTCGGTAAACACGAGAAATTAATATGCACCTAGCTTTTGGATCTGCATAAGTTTGCAACTTGTTTTGTTGACAAGATGCTTGAAATTAGGGTTTAATAATAAAATATAATGTAAACAAATTTTCAGTGATACAAGAGAAATTAACATATATTCATCAAGCTCTTGAATTAAATGTAAAAAGCCACAAAAATTTCTAATTTATACTATTCGAAAGATAATGAAAATTTTACATGTGCTATTTTCGATTATCTGACTTGTAGTTATTTACATCTAGAAAGTACACTTGTAGCAAGTTCAGCATTATATAGGATACACCATTCTGTGCCTGTTACACTACACCAGCTTTTTGTCACCACTGTTTTTAACTTACAATCTTCTGGAAGGGTATATGCAGAACTCATGACTTCCTAACTTCCTTCACGCATCCAATAAAAGTACTTTCCGGCCTACAGATTTAGTATATCCAACCTTGACATAAACACAGGAGCTTCCAGCTAGGCTTTTTTTTCATCTTGGGTTCTCTACTGTGAAACTCAACATACTATTTACTAGCCCGTACAGTCCTTTTTTTTTTCATAGATTGAATAAATAAGTGTTGCATGTCTCTAGTATTGTATCATCTTAATAATTAATATTATTCTACATCTCATTTTTGTCGTACATTATGAAGATCGAAAATGGGAAATCACTTAATAGAAAATTTTATTTTATTACATTTGATACAAAAAAGAAATAAAGATTTGAAATAGAAATCTCCGACAACGCATATGCTATGATAAAACAATGAATAAAAATTTAACTATCTAATCCTCAACGTCCAGCAGTGGGAGACGGACACCCCATGTGTAGTCTACTCATGGATGGAGGGAAAGGGCGCAGCTTTTCTTGTGACGAAGCATCCGTAGGTAGAAGTCTGACTTGTCTCCGAGTCCTTAAAGAAGGAGAGAAGTGCCATTCCTTGCAGTGTTTCTGAGTCCTTAAAATGGGAGGAATTTTAAGGGGAAATACCTGACATTTGCTTATAGTATGGGAGAAAACCCGGAAAGCTCCCGCCATATAATCCGATTAATGAGGCAAGATGCTGAACCTCGAGTCTTTTCGTTTTTTGAAACAGTGTCTACAACAATACCGCCAGCGGATTGACCCTCAATCCTCATGCTCATGTTCATTCTCATGTTCTTGTTCATGTTCAGGCTCATGTTCATGTTCATGTTCATGTTCATTCTCATGTTCATGTTCATGTTCAGGCTCATGTTCATGTTCAGGCTCATGTTCATGTTCATGTTCATCAACGGCGATCGTGACCACTGAGCCACGAGTCGGGCTCGATAATATAATTTATCCAAGAGTATTATAAACACGTCTTTGACACAATAACAATGAGTTGCATAAATAAATGCTTAGAATTGTCTTTTATATATATTCAAATTTATTTCTGTTCTCGATCGAGTAAAGTTTAACGTTGTCGTTTACCCTGTTGATTTCAGTATGCCAAAGATTTAAAGTTAATCAAAAGAAAAAAAGTAAAACAAATCTATTTAAACGTAATTCTGCAAATAAATATTGCAACATACCAAATTAAATTAAACGCGCCCATTCGTATACGAGAATGCATTAAAGCAAAAATAATGTGTTTGTTTCCATCCAATAATAGGCTTTTGAATAATCTTCTGTTCAAACATTATGACGAAAATCCTTTCATAGTTCCATTATTTGCCCAGGCAGCTGAAGTGTCAGAGATAAAATCAAATTAACATCACCACTCCGCAAAATTTTATTCCAGGAAGAATATGCGCTTGCGTTTATATTGGATTACTGTGCGAAGTATGCGATCAATTAATGCTACTAATGGGTAAAATGAAATGTCACATTTAACTGTAGGTCATTCATTATAACCCAGCTATGACTTAAGTGGATGATTCAATTTGAAAATAATGGCATTCACACGCTTCCCTTTTGCGTAAATTGAGTTAAAATGAGGATAATATGTAGCGAGAAATTTATAATAACTCTTACCCATTTTTACTTTAGAAATTATGAAATTTCATTACGTACAGGGATTGTGTTTTAGCTTTGAAATGGAATTAAAATTAAGTAATGGATATTACAGCATAAAATAGATATGCGAATTTATTCATATAATTAGCAAATTCGGAATCTCTTGAAAGGTGTGGTCTAAAACCAAGTTAAATTGGCAAAGTACATGAACATGTATGGGTAGTTTCACCATTCTATTGGCATCGGAGGAAGCCAGTGAGAGAGGCTAACAACACGATCTTCAGAAAATAGCGAAAGTTGTAGGCTTGTCCCTTTACTGTCAATTTGTGCACACTTACAGCTTAACGTTATACCGGGATTTACAGCTTAACGTGGATTCCGAACCACCAACAAACAACCATGCCACCTCCAGGATTCGAACCTGAAGCCTGTTGTTATGATGGGCCCTAGCCAATTGGCCATCAGACCGCGAAGTTGTTGGGAAATCTGACGGTGTAAGAAAGTGACAGTCAAAACAAATCATTAAAAGTGTTTTGGTTAGCGGATTGCAAAAAGAAAATTGACTGAGTATACAAAGAGAAATTTTAAGTTAGGCATTATAGAAAAGACTAGAATATATTCTTCTTCTTAATTGGCGCAACAGCCCCATGGTGCAGCAAGGCCGTCTACCTATTGGCAGATTTCGAGACAGGAGATGTTTTCTTTTTACGGGTAGATTATATTATATTAGACCGGGACGTACAATATAAAGTGGATTCCGAACCCTTGCAAATATACATGGCACCGTTGGGCATGAAGAACTCGAAAGCTATCGCGCTGAGCACTAGAACGCTTTAAATTTTGCACCAGTATACCGAGTTCGTTTTACATAATTTTTTTTTTTGTTTGCTTTGGAAGATTTTTGAGGTATAGCTATTGTTTTAGAATAGTAGCTCATTATATCTAATGATAATGATCATCTCATTATATCTAATATAATTAATATTAAAAAAAAAATAACATATGATCAATGCTGGCAAAAAAAACTTTTTTTCCTTCTTTCTTTTTTTTCATTGTTTGTTGAGTTCTGAAGTGGATTTCTTTTTATTTAGAAATCCAGCATGTTCTGGAATGACTAGTAAAATAGTTCTCTAACTATTTAAATGTTTTCAATTAGAGTAACTTTAATTGAAAAAAAACTGTATACATCTGAAATGGATGACTTAATGGTTTTAGATATTTTAATTTCTTACTAAGTATTCACGCCTCAATTTAAATTTTAGTGAATACAATACCAATCTAGCAATAAATTTCAATAATTCAATTCTCAAACCAGTTGAAATGTCTCACTCCTTGCTCAGTGGTAATGAGCGCAGGCTATCTGGAAATCACTGGTTTCAGAAACGAAAAGATTCGATGAAGAATGATACAACGTGCAAAACGTCTTGCATCATTAGTCAAGTTGTCTGGTGGGCATTTGTTAGATTTTCTCGTAAACGTAAATGCAGAGTATTTGCCTCTAAAAGTCCACCGGAAGGGGATGTCTTCCCCTTGTCCGTAAATGACATGTTTAAAGTGGAACACGCGTCATTTCCTTTCAAAACTGCTTAATGTTTATCTGTCGTGTCGGTTATTTTCCCTTCTTTCATATACCATTTCATATCTGGCTTGAAATTCTGTTAATCCATGCATGAAAAGTTTAGCATTAAACACAACTCTCCGTTCACATTTTCACAAACTGAGCGTGAAATCAGTTGACAGGTTCATGGAACACACAAAGAAAAAAATGTGTAAATTGTATGGGAAAACCTTGAGTTTTAACACGTTTGTACTCCAAGGTTCAAACGGAAGATTTCGATCATTTTTCTGTCTGATTAGGCAAGTCCTTAACGCTAATTTTTTGAAACATTTATCTATATTTTTAAATAAAATACCATTAAAAATTTTTTTCTCTTTCAAAACAAATTAGATTTTGGATAGATATTTTTATTGTTGCAGAAGTAATAATTTTTAAGGCATATAAAGTCAAAAAATATTAATCTTTTGGAAATTCTTTAATACTACTACTTTCGTAATATATTAATAACTTGTTTTTTTTTTTCGTCTTTGATAAAAATAATATTGGAAATTTTATTTCATTCTTGAGTACTTTTGATGGTTTGAAATTTTATTTTATTCTTGAATGTTGAAAATTTTATTTCATTCTTGAGTACTGGAAATTTTATTTCATTCTTGTACTTTTTTCCTTCCTTCAGTCTTTTATTTTTTTCTCTTTCTTTTATACTGGTTTCCTAAATCAATTTTATCATCATTGAACCAATTCATAAATTTTGAAAATATTATAAATTCATTAATATTTAGAAATATTTTGAACTAAAATTAATACAGAATTTTAAAATTTGTATCGAGATTAGAAATTCCTTCTTACATTGGCATTTTTCCTGTTATACCAATTCATGTATTAAATAGATACTTTTCGATTAAAAGTTCTCATACGGGACTACTATAAAGTGTTTTTACAATCTTGCTTGCAGATACAAAAAGTGCAGACAAAAAAGAACATTTTAGCATAGTACATGCTTTATATATGGGTAAATTAATTGACAAAAAACAAAATAAAAATAAAAATAAAAATCAATTTTAAAAATCAAACAATTAAAAAGTTGATTCGTGTCAATGTTTATAAATTTTCCAGGTTTACATTAAAATTTTCTTTCTCCAATATTGTTTATTGTTTTTTTAATGGGATGCGCATTAAATTTGTTATTGTTTGTGACTAATCCTCAGTGACTCACAGCGCGGGACGGACATCTCATAAGTAGTCTACTCGTGGATGGAGGGAAGTGTTGATGGTATTTCATCAACAAATTAAATATCGTTCTTGTTTCTTATTCCACTGGTAGACAACAACAACTGTCCAAGAATACCTGTGGTCTTATGAAAGGAGAGAAAGGGGGCGTAGCTTCTGTCGTGATGGAGCATCCTTACGTAGAAGTCTGATTTGGCTTCGAGTCGCTGAAGAAGAAGGGCAGTGCCTTCCGGAAGAACTTTTAGAACTAACTAAAAGAAGGAAGACGTTCCTAAGACTTTAAGGTCATTTACATATCGTATGGGTGAAAACTTGGAAAATTTCCACTAGGTAATTCGAGTAACGAGGTAAGGTGCTGAACATCATAAACACCATCAAGTCTCTTCGTTTTTTTAAATAACTTTGTCAGTGGATTGGACTTCAGCCCTAATGCTCACCAATGGCGCACGTTACCACTGAGGCGCGAGTCGCGCTGAATTAAATTTAATATTCGTGAAATTTCTGTTTAAAATATATAATATATATTATTATATATTTTCCATATATTGTTTTTATACATATTATTATTATTTGAAATGTATTTAAATCTTTTCTTTGTAAATAAATTTTAATACTCTTATTGTTTCAAAACGTTTTATTCGTTACTATTAATATTATTATTAAGTCATTTTCATTTGAAAATTAGCTAATATAAAACACAAAAATGTATTCTATATTTAATTTTTATGCATCAAAGACAACAGTGGTTTCTTTTATATCATTATTAAATACAATTATTATAATAGTAATTATTATTTTCTTGCAAATTAGCAATTTCTGTTCAAAATTTCTGTTCGTTTAGAACAGTATAATAATAATTACGTGTGTGAAAGGTAACAAATTTCGTTAAAATTTCAAAGAAATTCGTAAAAGTGCTTCGATATGCGCAATTTATTATCATTTATATTCACCAACTCTTTCTAAGAAAACGTCTGTCTCTACAGTAGCGGTATTCACTCGTGGACAATAAACAACAATTTCCGTTCATTTCATTCATCTCAATGTTAAATAAAAAGGGAACTATCAATGACACACTCGTAAGACGCCCGGAAAACAAATCGTTAATTTCCCAACAATAAATTAATTGATGGAGGATTGCATAATTAATGACACAAATCCAGAACTTCAGGAAAAGAGGAATGCTGCTGTGTTAATTCGAGGTTTTCCGTGTAAATGACACGTTAATTTTTAGGTAGAGGAAGGGGGGTCTAATTAATTGTTGTTCCCATCCAATTGTTATTCGCAGGCACATAATTAGAGGTCTATCTGTTTAACTGACATGTGAAACTTTGGGGGTGCGTTATCAGTTTTAAACTAATTGCATTGTCCATTACCTTTTTCAAATTGAATTTGGTGGAAGTGCAAATTTCTTCTGCAGACAACTATTTGAATTTAATATTTAGTTCATTAAGTATGCTGTCTGTTGCAAATGAAGATGGAAGTGAACTTTAACTTGTATATTGTTTCTGAGATGGATATTTCTCACACATTCTAATGTCAATTAACTAATTCGTTGAGGTTGATATTATTTAAAGATATAATCTAATCCTTCAAATAATTAAAGAAAATACATTTTTGACGTTATAGTTTTCTTCAATTTTTCTTGGGGATCATTTAATTTATTTTTTAATTAGTATTTTTTTAAAAATAAGATTTCTACTTTTTGCCTATAATTCTACTTTTCTAGATTTCTACTTTTTGTCTATAATTCTACTTTTCTAGATTTCTACTTTTTGCCTTTTTACAGAATAATATTTTGATTTATTTAGATCTCGGTAATAAAAAAAGTCTTTTACATTTTTACTTACTATTTATTAACTTTACCTGCTGAAATTACACTTAATTCGGAACTTAAAAACATATCAAAGTATTAAACCTTCAATAAAGTTATTTTATTCCATCAAAAACATATTTTTACATGGCTTTAAGATAAGAATTTAATATCTTACTTTTGTAATCTTGATGGAAATTCATAAATATCATTCTTTCTTTTTTACCTCCCTTGTCATTTATTCTCTTTAGCTTCATTTTTATATTTCTAAAGATGAAGCGTTTTTATTTAATTTGTCAGATACCATATCCGATATAAACAATAAACGTCTCCCTTCTACGACGCACCATCACTCAAGGTCTACTCAACCTTGAAAATTTGATGAACCCTTTCCACAATGGCGATAGATTCATCTAACAAGATCATCCCTCGATACTGGTCGTCCTTCGAAAATTAGAAGTTGCACATGGAGACAAGAGCCATCGTCCACCAACTTGGCCATTGGTGTCACGTCTTCACACCTTTGTTTCGACAAGTGATTAAACGCACAGTCACCGCTATCGCAACCCACCATCAATCTCTGGTGACAACATAATCCCTGCTCCCTTTTTGCATGTTTAATGGAGGGGATGGTGAGTAATGATTGTTTTCTGCTGAGATGAGTCATTGGCTTAAAAAGAGTGTGGGTGGTGAAGGCACTGGTGCATTGTTGTAGGGCGAGAATGTTTTTATGTATTAGAAGTGACGTTTCTTGACATCTTTAGGGATGTTGTTTTCATAATAAAAAGAGTGGTTTGTTAAGATTTGTGATGATAACAGCTTGGAAATCTTGATTTAAATGGTGATATATTTGAAAATGTTAACATGTTTGATGCATGATGTATATATATAAGAAAGAACCAGAGGTTTTCCAACGTTTTAAAATTATGTCTTTTTATCAATTGTTTCTTTTTTTTTTTTTTTAATAAAACTCTTCCACTATTTCATGGTCATGGGTAAATTCTGTTGAACCTGGAATGCCAATGGATTTGCCATTTGTTAATAGATTTGCAATTTTAAAAAACTTTACAATTGATTGGGGAAGGTTTCCGGGGTAACTGACTAACATGGTCGTGAATTAAAAAAAATCCAGAAACCTCCAACCAGGCTATCAAAAACTTTACCGAAACTACTCATTTTCAAATCAGTAACAATAATATGTTCCATCTAAGGAAATCAAACCTTCACCCTCTTGTATCCTCGAATTCTCTATCATTAGACTAAGAACGATGCATTTCATTGTTAATCGAATTGTTATATTTGTATCACTCAATCATCCATTACTTGAGCTGTATCATTGAATTAAATCATTAGAATCGATAAAGAATAGAAACCTGAAAATGATTAGTATCATGGCTTTTTACTTTCTTCGTCTTCTTCAAATTCGCAACAAATAATGGATCTGCCGTATGACTACTGGCAGATTCCGAAACAGAGAGATGTTTTTTTTTTTTCGGGATAGGGTTGTAAGCCCTACTCCCAACGCTCTACAGTCCTGTTAGACTCGGATCTACGGTTTAAAGTGGATTCCGAACCACTACAAATATCCAAAACAAGACTACGAATACTCATACCGTCAGGAATCGAAACCGAAAACCTGTGCATCGAGCTCTAGTCACTGCTATGAGGTCCTGGTTTATACTTCATGGAAAAACCTGAATTTATCATCTTAATAATAATGTAATGTTTTAAAATTTAATGTAATAATGTAATATTTTTTATATAAAAACTCAATATTAAATTTAATAGAGATGTTGATGGGATTAATTGAATGGACATGAGCTTTTGGTATTTTAATGAATAAATTTGTGGTGAGAAAATCCATTTAATATTTAATGAAAAAAAAATTGTGATAAATTTCCCGAAAAGCCAGCAAATGAATCCTAATCTTTTCAGTAATATAATTTTCAACAAAATCAATTTTATTTTTATTATTTATTAAATATTAATTAATTATATATAAAAATTAATTTAAGTATTTAATTATTTAACATATTTATTAAACAAACAATTTCTAACATAGTTTATATCCTTGAAGATTAATGCCCTTATCTCTACTGGGAATAAAGACAAACAGCTACTAAATCAACGAATTTTTTTATATATCGTGATATATATATTTATAACAAATATTTTTATCTGACACTATAAGCGCATCATCCATAACCTAAATGGGAAAAATTCCGTCTTTTTCTTTACTTCCCAGATATCTTGCTTTGACATCCACTCATTCATAAGGACAAAAAACAGTATGCAACAGCCCACTAAAAGAAGAATTTACGAAGAGCACATTTGCATGGAATTTACATTCTTATCGGGGAAGTCAATGCTGTGCTCACAAAAATGTTCATTGTTTCGGATAGCGTACTGTAACAAACGTCAATAAAACTTCGCATTTACTAAGGATTCGACGATAAAGGATTTCAGAAATAAACATTTTATTTGAGGATTCAATATTCTTTGCAGATGATCAATATTCTTTGATGTTTTATCTCATTGTTTTTGGATACCATGATGTTGTACAACTAACTGGTAATGTTATACCTGACTGTTATATTTTTTTGAGAAAAAGGAGGCCTATGTTGTTGTTGAGTTTTATCTCATTGTTTTTGGATACCATGATGTTGTACAACTAACTGGTAATGTTATGCCAGAATGTTATATTTTTGAGAAAAAGGGGGTCTATGTTGTTGTTGAGTTTTATCTCATTTGCTTTTGGATACCATGATGTTGTACAACTAACTGGTAATGTTATACCAGACTGTTATATTTTTTGAGAAAAAGGGGGGGCCTATGTTGTTGTTGAGTTTTATCTCTTGTTTTTTGGATACCATGATGTTGTACAACTAACTGGTAATGAGTTTTATTTTTGATCTCATGTTGTTTTGAGTTTTATCTCATTGCTTTTGATGTTGTACAACTAACTGGTAATGTTATACCAGACTGTTATATTTTTTGAGAAAAAGGAGGCCTATGTTGTTGTTGAGTTTTATCTCATTGTTTTTGGATACCATGATGTTGTACAACTAACTGGTAATGTTATGCCAGAATGTTATATTTTTTGAGAAAAAGGGGGTCTATGTTGTTGTTGAGTTTTATCTCATTGTTTTTGGATACCATGATGTTGTACAACTAACTGGTAATGTTATACTAGACTGTTATATTTTTGAGAAAAAGGGGGCCTATGTTGTTGTTTTTCTTGAAGTATAGTTTAAATGTAAACAAAGAATAAGATGAAACTTAATCAGTTCTGTTTGATATATAACAAAGAGTAAACTGATATAAATTCAACTCCCTTAACATTTATAGTTTTGTTTGGACCGAATTTCATTTTATTCCTATATTTGAAGGAAATATTTTTTTTTTATCTGAAGATCATACGTTATAATTATCTACCCTAAGCCACGTTTGTAGAGGAAAAAAACTCTCTCTGACCGCATATAGGGGGTTACTTTTTCAGGCCGCACATTAAATATTTAATAATGGATATTAACTTAAAGAATTACCCCCGAGTATAGTCATATCACTTATTTATATATTTTAGTTACTGCACGAATTGGGTCCTGATGGCCGAGTGGCTAGGGCTGTCTGACACTCGTTACCACAGGTTTTTAGGTTCGAATCCCAGCGCCGCCATGGATGTTTGTTGTGGTTCGGAATCCACTTGAAGCCAAGAATCCCTGTCTCATATGACCGTAGAGTGTCACAGCATCCATCTCACGCACATCATTCCCAAACTCTAAATGGGCAACTCAGCTCTAGACACAGTGATGTGATGTAGTAGCAGTAGTCCGACTAACGAGGCAAGATATTGAACATCACAAACACTATCGAGACTCCTCATATTTTGAAACAGTGTCTAAACAAAGCCACCAGCGGCGCGCGTTGTTACTCAGACACGAGACGGGCTTAAGAGTGATGTAAATGAGGTAAACCGAATGAACAGAGCTGTTGGTATTTTAATGAAGAAATTTGTGCATTGAAAATAACGCATTGAATATTTAATGAAAAATTTTTGGATAAATTTCCGACAAGGCATCAAATTAATCACATTCTTTTTATCAATCGTCTGATTTTTCACTAAAATCAATTAACTTAGTTTAAAAAAATATCTATTAAGCAAAAAAATTCCTAGCATACTTTATATTCTTAATTAACATAGCATATCTATATATTATTGAAGATTAGCATAGATTCTAGCATAGTTTATATATTGTTGAAGATTAATGTCCCTATCTCTACGGGGAATAAAGACAAACAGCTACTAAATCAACGAAATTTTTTATATCGTGATATATATATTTATAACAAATATTTTTATCTGACACTATAAGCGCATCATCCATAACCTAAATGAGAAAAAATTCCGTCTTTCTTTCTTCCTGGAGATATCTTGCTTTGACATCCACTCATTCATGAGGACAAAAGCAATATGAAACAGCTCACTAAAAGAAGAATTTACGAAGAGCACATTTGCATGGAATTTACATTCTAAAGGGGGAAGTCAATGCTGCGCGCACAAAAATGTTCATTGTTTCGGATAACGTACTGTAGTAAACGTCAATAAAACTTTGCATTTGCTAAGGATTCGAAGATAAAGGATTTCAGAAATAAATATTTTATTTAAGGATTCAATATTCTTTGCAGACTTGAGTTTTATCTCATTGGTTTTGTATATCATGATGTTGTACTACTAGCCAGAAATGTTATACGAATCTGTTATATTTTTGAAGAAAAAAAAAAGGTCTCTGTTTTTCTTGAAGTATAGTTTAAATGTAAACCGAGAATAAGATATAACTCAGACAGTTCTGTTTGATATAGCAAATAGTAAACTGGTATATATTCAACTCTCTTAACATTTACAGTTTTTACAGTTTGGATCGAATTTCATTTTATTCCGACATTTCAAGAAAATGTTCCATCTTTTTTAATCTGAAGATCATCCGCTATAATTAGCTATTCTAAGCCACATTTGTAGAAAAACTCTTTCGGGCCGCATTTGAGACGGAAAATGTGTTTCAAACAGCATATAAGATAGTTAATAATGGATATGCTTTAATGGAATAACGATTTAAAGGGATTATCCTGGATATACTCATATTTTGAGCCTGATGGCCGAGTGACTGGCTCTCGATGACACAGATTTCGGGTCGAGTCCCATGGCTGCTTGTAGTGCTTCGGAATCCACTTTAAACCATAGGTCCCAGTCTAACATGGCTGTTGAGCGTAGGGCCGACACCCAACCCTGTAAAAGGAAAGTATCTCCCGTTTCGAAATCTGCCAATAGACAGACAGCCTTTCCACACAATGGGATTGTTGTTCTGATGATGATGATACTCAATATCTCTTATTTATATCATTTCGATACTCCGCGAGTTAATTCGTGCGAAAATTAACTTATAATTCTGCACTAAAAAAGAATATTTTGGCCAATTATTTAAGAGAAAGTCAAGTGCACTCGTGATGTACGTCTGGAAACAGTTCTTACTAATTAATAAATAAATCTATGTATTTTTAATCTAATTTCATTGCACTTTTGATAAATCACTTACTATCAAATTTTAAAATGGTCCAATTACGTTTTGATATCATCAATGATTTTAATTCTTTTGATACAATTGGCATAATGGCATAAATGAATAGAAATTGATGAAATCAACGTTTTTTGAAAGTAGGATTCAAAATTTATTCTCTTTTAAGTTCTTATTACTGCGTCAAAAAAGTAAGACCAATTATTTTTTTTTTTTCAAAAACTTTTTATTTTTTCTTCCAAATTT
Organism: Caerostris extrusa; assembly: GCA_021605095.1. Taxonomy (NCBI): domain Eukaryota; kingdom Metazoa; phylum Arthropoda; class Arachnida; order Araneae; family Araneidae; genus Caerostris; species Caerostris extrusa. The sequence goes on along the minus strand of BPLR01020395.1, from coordinate 13,804 downwards.
ATTTAATCGCCTTCAAAGTAATCCCCTCCGGACACAATTCACTTATGCCAATTTTTTTTCCAATCTTCAATGCATGCTAAAAAGTCATCGACAGGGATGACCTTCAAAGCGCGCGACGATTCACGCTGAATCTTTTAATTCGACTCAAAACGGTGTCCCCGGAGTGGTCTTTTGAGTGTAGGGAATAGCCAGAAATCGCACGGTGTGAATACGGTGGTTGTGGAACGATATGGGTGTCATTTTGGGCGAAAACTCACGAAGAATCAATGCAGTGTGAGCTGGCGCATTCAGTGTTTTCGGTACCAATCGAGATTTGATGCGTTTGAGGCCCAAAAGTTAATTGGTCGATACTTTTGAAATTCCAACATCATCAGCAAGGTCTTTCATTGTAAATTGACGGTTTGCAAGCTCCAAATCTTTAATTTTTGGACGTGAGCTTCGTTGGTGATGGTCAACCAGAGGGCTCTTCGTCTGCAACGAGTTCTCTGCCTTCTTTGAACTGTTTATACCATTTGTAAACATTTCTTTCCGATGTAGGAATGCTCACCGAATGTCTTCTGCAACATTCTATACGTTTCCACAAAAAAATTTAATGCAAGTTTTTGCTCAATTAAGAACATTTCAAGAATCAGACATTTCAAAAATCGCCGGAATCAGTTTTAGCGTCTCACAAAAGGCAAGCGTAACTCAACATTAATGAATATTTTGGACTCAAATTTCACACAAATATCAAGGACAGTGCCAGCAACCTAAAAAAAGAAGAAAAATTGAAATTCCATAAGCCCCGGAATTTTAAATTGAAAATTGGTCTTACTTTTTGGTCGCAGTAGTATATTGCGAAAAAAACGTTCGTGTTTTACATACAATTATAAAAACACATTCCTTTTTTTCCAATTTTTATTTGTCACTAAATGAAATGTTTACTGTGTTATGGGATGAATTGCCACAAATTGTTTACGATATACCACGTGATCACGACGACTCATCATTCACGTCTGTAGTAAAAAAAAGCAGGAAATCAGTCACGTGATCAAAAGTCCTTGGAATAAATCATCTGCTAGCAACTATTCAAAAGTTCTTGACAACGTTCTGCGAGCGGTTTTACTCGGAAATGAAACCCCAGAAAACAATAGAAAACTTATTTATTTAAGCCTGAGATGTATCCGGAGATTATTTATTATTCCTGCCGATTTTGAAACCTGTGAGCAGCAGCATCTTTGACCTAAAAAGAGCGCCAAATAAAAGAAGAATTGGCGAAGGAAGAATCGAGAAAAAGGGTTTTAGTGCTCAGGATAGTGAATTATGTGTGATAATGTATGCAATTTCTTTCTTTTTGGCTTCTTCCAGTGCACTGTTTTCTGAGCCCTTAAGCCCCTTGAGAGCTCTTGAGAAGTAAATTTATTGGTTTCTTGGCTGCCAGTGTACCCAGTGGTTAAATTCTAGGAAATGTGGTCCATTCCTTTCTGTCTTGGTTGTAAAGGGAATAAAATCTTTTACCATGGTCTTTGCAATTTGGGTAACATCCATTATGAACTCCTTTGGGAATAAAATCTTTCTCCATCTGCCAGCATTAATTAATTTGAATTATTTGCAACGGAAAGAAAAGCATCAATATTCATCAGGAATTATTCAGTTAATTTAATCAATTGTTAAGATATTTGAATGCCGGAATTGCATATTTCTTTTAAGGTTCAAGACCATGTCTTTAAATCAATGTTGTCAAGTTTGTGTTCACCAATTTTACCAAATTAATTTAAATTATAATTAGAAAAATAGGCTATTGTGTTTCAAAAACTATCATGGGCATACCAAAAAAATTAATTTTCTTGTGATGTAATTGTAGTTTTTATCTCAAAAATAAAAAATCCACTGTCCTTTTTCAAAACAATCGAACTAAACTATATCTATGTTTTTCAAAATAATTGAACCAAGCTTTTTCGAATGTCCAGTAAATTCGTTTAAAACCTTTGTATTTACCAATTTGGACCAGATTTGGGATCAACTTTTTTTTTTTTGTGGGAAAAAAAATTATCCGTTATGTATTTTAACCAATTTTGAACAAATTTGGGGTAAACATTTTTTGTGGGAAAAAAAAATTATCCCTTATGTATTTTAATCAATTTGGACCAGATTTGGGAAACACTTTTTTTGTGGGAAAAAAAAAAATTATCCCTTATGTATTTTAACCAATTTTGAACAAATTTGGGGTAAACATTTTTGCGGGAAAAAAATTATCCCTTATGTATTTTAATCAATTTGGACCAGATTTGGGAAACACTTTTTTGTGGGAAAAAATTATCCCTTATGTATTTTAACCAATTTTGAACAAATTTGGGGTAAACATTTTTTGTGGGAAAAAAATTATGCCTTATGTATTTTAATCAATTTGGACCAGATTTGGGAAACACTTTTTTGTGGGAAAAATTATCCCTTATGTATTTTAACCAATTTTGAACAAATTTGGGGTAAACATTTTTTGTGGGAAAAAATTATCCCTTATGTATTTTAATCAATTTGGACCAGATTTGGGATCAACTTTTTGTGGGAAAAAAATTATCCCTTATGTATTTTAACCAATTTTGAACAAATTTGGGGTAAACATTTTTTGCGGGAAAAAAATTATCCCTTATGTATTTTAATCAATTTGGACCAGATTTGGGATCAACTTTTTTTTTTGTAGGAAAAAATTATCCCGTATGTATTTTAACCAATTTTGAACAAATTTGGGGTAAACATTTTTGTGGGAAAAAAAATTATCCCTTATGTGTTTTAATCAATTTGGACCAGATTTGAGATCAACTTTTTTGTGGGGAAAAAAAATTATTCCTTATGTATTTTAATCAATTATGACCAGATTTGAGGTCAATTTTTTTGTGGAAAAAGAAAATTATTTTATGTATATTGGTTCAAAATATTGTAAAAACATATACTGCCAATAAACAATGGTCAGCATAATAATAATAATAATATTGCAATAATAATATTTATTTTTGCTTTATACATGTCATTTTCTTTCACTAATGTTTGATCAAGTTCACACTGTTTTTTTTTACAGCTGAAATCAAATTATCTATGCAAAATAAAAATTCTCTACAGAATAGACATTGGATCGTAAAATAATCTTTAATGAACCCAAGAAAACATTTTAGCTTCAATTGTGTACTCTTGGGGATTCAATGAATGATATTTTCTATCTGTCTGCATAATTTTACATTATTTGTGCAAAATTCAAGCATAAATATTCATTACAAATAATTGAATTAATTGGTCAACAGCTGGGATGTTGGAGCGCAGGAAATTAGGGTGAATATTTTACATGTAGTTATGTAATGGATGGAGAATTTCACTATTCAAATATTAATTAATTATTTATATCTAGCTTATTCCGCTATACCCCAATAAATTGTGTTATGGTTCAAATTTTAGTGAACTTTGTTTTAAAGTGAATATTGTTTCAAAGTATGCATGCTAGGAAATAAATTCTTATGTTTAAGTTTTCAAAAAAAAAGATATCTTATTGAATCATCTCCTACACATTAAAAATATGTTTAAAATATCATTTTAAATTTTGATATTTCGTGTTTTAGCACCAGTTAGTGAGAAGTTTGTTTTTCTTAAGTAACTAATTTATGATTCAGAAACCTTCTCTGATTGCTTGATTGTAAATTTTCTTTTTCGGTTCAAAGTTCTCAAGAAATATTTTTTTAAATAAATATTCATCTTGTTGATTTTCTTTTTTTCTTTTTCGAGAAGTTTGGGAAAAAAATTAGAATAAAAACATTTTATGTTAAATTAGCAAATCAAATGGGGGACTGATGGCCGTGTGGCTATCGTTCTGGCGCTTGGTACCCCAGGTTTCTTCGGGTGGTGCCATGGATATTTATAGTGGTTCGGAATCCACTTTAAATCATAGGTCTCTGCCTAATATGGTTTAAGAACGTTGTGAGGGTAGTGTTGCGTAGCATATCTTCAAGCTACACGTGTCCCCTGGTAGTGCTAAATGAGTAACAGCCGTGCAGCCCTTGCTTATAGCAGAAAGATTAACTGTATTGCCAGCTGCATTATAACAACAGCTAACAAAATTCTAATTCATTTGCACATATTTTCTTCAGCCATAAATTGTTATCATTATTATGTTGAATTAGAACTGATAAAATCTACGCACAAATTCTTTTCTATTTGATTAAATTTATAGTTTTTAAAGGCATATTCATGTTTAAAACACTAACATTTTGCAAAAAAATAAAGATATTTTACAGTAACATATATTTGCAATTATTACCCAAAAATATATTTAAATATATGTTAACAATTATTTTGTCTATTTTTAACAATTATTATTATTAAAATGTATATAAAGAAAGGAGCTATTTCAAATCATATTATTGCGATACTTTTATTTATATAAGACTATGAAAAATATTTTATTTTAGCTAAATAACCATACAATTAATAATCACTATTTAAGTCAACATATAAAATATCATCCATTTTATTATCCATTTATTTACTAACTACTTAACTATTTTACTATTTATTTTAACTACTATTATTACTAAAAATTTTGTTTATTATATTATTTAAACTGTCGTATTTATTCATGCATGCTGCATTTGAATAGTATTTAAATGTTAATTCTCTCATTATATCCTTATCATAATCGTATTATTGTGTTATATTTTCTTTGTCAAAATAACGCTTGAATTAATAGTCTTTGTTAAAATAACGCTTGAATTAATTTGTAATTTTTTTTTAATTCAAGGTCAGACATTTTTTTTCTCTTTAGTATTTCAGCATATTTTTAATTTAACAACTTTGATTATTTAGATAAGCTATTATTAACAAAACTTTTTTTTTCTTAAAAGTAATTTTTGTTTATGATATGATCAATTTGCTAACATAAATGTCGCAAGAAATCAGTTTTACTAATATAAATTAGTTTCATAATGCCTATCTTTTTTCCTTTGAGCTGTGAACTGGAAACTATAAACTACAGAAATTAAAATAATTAAGATTGATCGTTTAAGATTTCAATATTTTGTTCTCTTTTTTCCTGTGAGTACCTGTTTTAATATGACTATATTATCCTTATTTTAAAATGCAATTTATTTCAGAAAGAAATATTGTTTAAATTGTAGCACTTCAAAAATTGAGTGACTAAATTTACGAGTTGATGATAGCATTATTTAATAAATTATGTTAATAATAATAACGATATATAAATTTGTCATAAAAATTTCGATTTATGGTCCATATTAGGTTACATTTGTACCTGGACTTTTATCATTTCAAGCCTGAATATCGTTAGAAATCCGATAAAAACAGAAACAAAAGTTCCTTTATCCCTGAGAGACCAGTATGCTAAATGCCTAGGTTTGATTTGTTTTGGTTTGCAGCTCTACTGTCATTTTGTGCACACTTTAGGCTATTAGACTGGGCTGGGACCTACAGTTTAATTTGGATTCCGAACCACTCACAAACATCCATGCCAACGCCAGGATGTGAACTTGAAGCCTGTGGTACAAAAGGATTCTAATAAGTCTCCATTCTGATAAAAAAAGTTGTTGTTTTTTATCTTAATCCACAAGATACTCAAATCCTACATCCCAGAAAGTCATCGATTCAGGTTTCCGATTAGCTAGCATTCTACATCGCATTTAGTATCCAGTGAAAAACTGTTTTTTATGTATAAGAAGAGAGATCATTTCTTTAATTTTAAGAAGGAATATACATAGAATATGAATAGGGAGTATGGATCCCTATGGGAGCATGCCACTTAATATGCTGTGCGAAATAAGTACAACCCCTAGGTGAAATAAAGTATTAGCAGCAGCATTTCTTCTTCGATGAATTTGATTCTGAGCGCCATCCTCATAAAAAATTTTCAATTTAATTTAATTTTGAACAGAGTATAAATGGGAGTATGGGTTTCTTTGGGAATATGCCAGCTAATATGTAGTTCGAAAAAAAAATACAACCCCCTAGGTTTGATTGGTCGTTTTACGGTCATTTTGTGCACATTTTAGGATAATTAGACTGGGACCTGAATAACATGAATTTTGAACCCCTAACAAACATCCATGCCAAAAAGCTAGATTCGAACCTGAAACCTATGGTACCAAAGGCAAGAGCACTAGCCAATTGGCCATCGCTCCGCAACAACCCATAAGTGAAGTAAAGCAATAGCAGCAGCATTTCTTTTCGATGAGTTTGATTCTGAGCACCATCTCCATAAGTCACCATCCTGATAAACAGTTTTTCACAGGATCTGATCCTGATCCACAAGATACTAAAATCCTACGTCCTAGAAAAGCCAGCCTATCGGAATCCTAATCTACTTAACATTCAGGCTTCCAATTAGCTAGAGTTCTACAACGTATTTAGTATTCAGTGAAAACTGATTTTTATGTATAAGGGGGCGGGGGGGTATGATCCTTTCTTTGATTTTTAAAAGGGATATACATAGAATGTTACGTCGAAACCCAAGTCCCCCCTGCTTAGGGAGGTCAACGCCCTATGTCCAGAAAAACATCCTGTCTGTGGGGAGTCTGGCAGGGGGTGAGATGACGGGAGAAAGAGCATAAGTAAAAGAGTTGAAGAACTACGACCAAAGAGAAAGGTCGTGTGGCAGTGCATCTTCGAGCTTGATGACTGCATAAATAAAGAAGTTGAAACTCAGCTACCAAAGAGAAAGGTTGTGTGACAGTGCATCTTCGAGCTTGATGGCTGCATAAACTAAAGGAGTTGAAACCTCAGCGACCAAAGAGAAAGGTTGTGTGGCAGTACATTCGAGCTTGATGGTTGCATAAACTAAAGGAGTTGAAACTCAGCGACCAAAGAGAAAGGTTGTGTGGCAGTGCATCTTCGAGCTTGATGGCTGCATAAACTAAATGAGGGAACAACTACAACCAACGAGAAAGGTGGTGTGTGGCAGTCCATCTTCGAGCTTGATGGCTGCCTAAATAAAGGAGATTAATTAATACAGTCCACGTTTTTTACTTGAGTTTATTTTTTGTGACCGAGCTATCGAACATAGAGTATAAATAGGAGTATGGGTTCCTATGGGAATAGGCCACCCAATATGTAATTCGGAAGAAGTACAACCCCTAGGTGAAGTAAAAGCAGTATTAGTGGCATTTCTTCTTCGATGAGTTTGATTCTGAGTACCATCCTGATAAAACCATTTTCACAATATCTGACCCTGATCCACAGAATACTAAACTCCTACATCCTTGGAAGCCAACTAATCGGAATTCTTCCTATACAGGCTTCCGATTAGCTAGCATTATACAATGTATTTAGTATTTAGTGAAAGACCCCTTTTATGTATAAGGGGAGAATCGTTTGTTTGATTTTAAGAAGGAATATGCATATAATATAAATGGAAGTATGGGTCTGTGTGAGAATATTCCACCTAATATGTACACATAGAGACCCATCGAAATATGTACATCTAATATGTATACATACCGAATCGAAATAAGTACAACCATATGACATCTATACGACAACTATATAAGCAGTGAAATGCCCCTTTTTATGTATACGGGTGGAACTTTTATTCGATTTTAAGAAGAAATATGTATAGAATATGAATAGGAGTATAGTTTTCTATGTGAGAATATACCACTTAATATGTAGTTCGAAATAAGTACAAACCCCTAGGTGAAGTAAAGCAGTAGCAGCAGCATTTCTTCGTCGATGAGTTTCTGTTTTTTGGAAGAAGTACTCTGAAGACACATCCTCATAAGTCACCATCCTGATAAAAAAATTCCAACTTAATTAATTTTAATAATCACATGAATATTAAATTATTTCAAAACAGAGAAAAGCAGGGTGAGTATAGTTTCTATACGCTTTTTATATCTTAGATGATAATGACTAAGATCTTTACGGCTGAAGCCAAACCCCTTTCTGTTTTAAATCTGCCTCCTCTAGCACTGTAGGTTAATAGTTAACTCCGGAAGCTTAAAAATTTTATTACTCTTGAAATACACTCTTCTGCCATCCTTTAATGTGGCTTTAAAACCACCATCCGGCCTGCATGAAAGTTCCCCTCAAGAGTTCTGCTAAAAGTGTACATAAAATATTCACAGTTAACTAAAACACTGATTAGTATTCATGGCTTTTCTCTGGGGTTCGGTTTCTCAGTTTAGTCTAATCAAAATAAATTAAGTGGTTTGTTGTGCAGGCTCGAATTTCTGAACCAGCACTATAAAAACAAAGAACTTATTCACTGCCATTGTTTCAGCGGATGTTGTGTATCTTAAAGGAAAAGGTCATGTCTTGATTCATGAGTTCTGAGATTGGACAAAGGTAGGGCGGGTAAATTCTTCTCCCATGCTTTTATTTATTTTTTGTAATCTTGCAACGTATACTATTTTCGCGATAACCGTAACTGGTTGGAAAAAAAGAAATGCAGCATTGTCTAGGTGGCTTTTCGTTAAATGAATGGAAATAAGTCAGGTGACTTGCAATTTTATTTGCCGGTTAATGAAAAAACAAAAACTAAGTCTCTAGTCTCTTTGACTGCATTAAAAGTCTGTTCAGTTGGAATGAATGTATTATAAATAATTAATGAAGGTTTCGGGAAACTTGTGTTTTAAGTCTTTCTTTTTTTTTTCTTTTTATTGATTCATGAATGAATATTCATGTCTCTTATGGACATTGTGTTCTTTTTATTCTTCAGCCCATAAATTCCTTTTAAAACTATTCATGCATTTTTCTAGACTCTTTAACTGTGTGATATAAAGTACATTGTATTAGAGATGGTTTTTGATAACTCACGCTTTTAAAACATTTTGCTTGCTAATTAAATGAATATTCATGTTTTTCATGGGCATTGTAATAGCTGTTCTTTGCGCATATAAATTGCTTTTAAAACCAACTCTTGGTTTTGTAGTACGTGATGTAGAAAATTAATTAGTATCTGTGATATCTAATGAAGCAAGCCTTAAAAGCGAATAGAGATAAAAAGGTTTTTGGAGAATATTTGATAACAATGTGTCTGGATTTTCTTTTTGAATTCACGTAGTAATAAATGAAAGATTCGTTAAAGATATCAACAACTAGAATTAATTTGTTTTGATGTACAAGAAACATTTTCTCTGTGCGGTAGCATTAATTTAATTAACAGGAAGTAGATATCATAATACAGCAATAAATTCACTCCTTTCTACGACTGATTTAATCTTAAACAGAATTACATACCATTTAAATTCATGACAGTTGACATATTCTTTTAGAGCTATTTAACTCCTGAGGGTTCTATCTCCGATATGACAGGATAAATACCGTTGAAACAATGAAAATTGTCCAAATTATATTTACAAATATAATAAAATTAACTTAAAATCCTAAACAAATAAAAGAAAAGAAAAAAATATTTAAAAAATCAAATTAGAAATTTAAGTAAAATTTGCGCGGACGTTTTAAATTATAATTGGGAACGTTATAAGAGATAATCTACAGGTTTGCAGTATTTTCATGATTCATCAGACAACAATAAATCTAATTGAGAAATCTTTTAAAGAAGGAATGTTAATACCTTTATAGATATCAGAATTGCGCATAAACCATTTAGCAGAGGTAATTTGGCGGATAGTTATATTTTGTAAAGTTTCAAGCGTTTTTAAGTTAGATTGGGTGACGTGAGAATTGGGCGAAGCATTGAAATATAAAGGATTTTGTTATCCCTGGTCATGGTAGAATTTCTATTTATAAGTGGGTAGAGTTTTTGAAAGCAATACGAAATTTAGTTGGGTATATAAAATGTTGTTTCCAAATTGAATGCTGATCCAGAATAACTCCTAAGTATTTAGTTTGATTATTTCAAGAGATAATTTTATTGTTGATCATAATCACAAGTTAAATTCATGTTTCATTCAAATCTCAATAGAGATCAAAACAAAAACTAAAATTGAAATATGAAGCATATATTAATTATCTATTCTTTACTTTATTCCTTTTTGTATCCCTCAATAAATAACGGAATCAATTGATCCATGTTATTTTCCTTTATAAACAAATCATTAAAAAAAAAAAGAACTAAATACTTTTTTTCCTTTAAATTTCATTTTCATGTTATTATCTGTTATTGAATCACAAAACAAAAACTATTTATCTTTTCAACCAATCAATCAATCCTTCTAAAAATACAGATAATTAACTTACACTTTTCAATTATTCTAAAAATACAACTAATTAACTTAGAGCTTTTAATTATTTACAGTTACCAATTATCACTAACAAAAAAATAAATACTAATATATTTAACATTTTTTTTTTTTCAATTTCACTACAGAATATCTCATAATTGGCAATAGAATTTTCAAACAATGTTCTTTGTTAATAATGAATTAAACAGCCATACATGTAAAGAACCGCTATTACCTTAGATAATTACCTTATTACCTTACTAAAAACAAAAATACTTTTCTTTTAAATTTCATTTTCATGTTATTATCTATTGAAAAATCACAAAACAAAACTATCTATTTAACCAATCAATCAATCATTCTAAAGATACAGATAATTGACTTGCATTCTAAAAACTGCAACTAATTAACTTAGAGCTTTCAATTATTTACAGTTACCAACTGTCACTAACAAAAAATCTATATATTAAAATAATATATTTAACATTTTTTGTTCAATTTCACTACAGAACATCATTAAAAATGGTGAATATCTCGTAATTGGCAGTAGAATTTTCAAACAATGCTTTAATTAATAATAAATAAAACTACCATGCATAAAGAACCGCTATTAAATTATAACCTTATTACATTATCTTTTAGAACTTTATTACCTTACTAAGAACAGAACGAAATACTTTTTCCATTAAATTTCATTTTCGTGTCATTATCTATTGAGGAATCACAAAACAAAACACTTTTATCTTCTCAACCAATCAATCAATCATTCTAAAAATACAACTAATTAACTTATAACTTTCAATTATTTACAATAATCAGCTGTCTTTAACAAAAAATAAATAAATAATATGTTTTTAAAAATTTCAATTTCACTACAGAACATCATTAAAAATGCGGAATATCTCATAATTGGTAATATATTTTTTTTCAAATAATTCTCTTAATTAATAATAAATTAAACAGCCATACATGTAAAATAATTATGAATTAATAGAATTAATAAATTAAACAGCCATTACCTTATTCCTTACTAAAAACAGAACGAAATACTTTTCCTTTAAATTTAATTTTCATGTCATTACCTATTGAAAAATCACAAAACATAAAACTCTTTATCTTTTCAACCAATCACTCAATCTTTCTAAAAATACAGATAATTGACTTACACTTATTCTAAAAATACAGATAATTGACTTACACTTATTCTAAAAATACGAACTAATTAACTTAGAACTTTCAATTATTTACAGTTACCAACCATCAAATAAACTAATATATTTTTAATTTTTTTTTTTCAATTTAACAACCATCATTAAAAATGGTGAATATCTCATAATTGGCCATAGATTTTTCAAACAATGCTCCTAATTAATAACGAATTAAACAGCCATACATGTAAAGAACCGCTATTACCTTAAAATCAATGGTTGATGCGTGAGGGGGCGAATCTAGAACAACGTAATAACAAAGGCAAGGGTGCTCCAAGAACAACGTTCTGTAGACGATTAAGAAAACAGTGCAAAAGGCAATCTGTAGATCGAAAGAATTTCGCTTTTCTAAAACGTTAATTGACCCGGTTGGTTGGTAATCAGAGCGGGTTCAATTCGAGTCATGTTCATTAAAATGTTTAGATTAACTTGGGAATTTTTATGTGATTAAAATTGAATTAGTTTGTAAGTGAATGTATTAGGTTGATTGTTTTTCACGATGGGTAATAGGGTTTTTTGTCCACCACAAAATAAAATTTAGTGGTGTTTTTTGGGGTATCTTGATTTAGACTGTTGTTCAATGTAAAAGTCTTCAATTAATTTTAAAAGCTTTTTACTAAGATGGAATTGCTAAATTAGTTACGATAATTTTTCGTGTTGCTTTATCCTGGTCTTTTTTAAACATTGTTTAGATATTCTTAAAGGAGATACTTTTCTTTCAAATAAATGAACATTAAATTAATAAAAATAGAAGGCTTTTTTAAAATAATATAGTACCTAGTATCATTATAAAGGTACACTCATGTCAAAATTAACTTTACATACCTAAATTTACAGTTTCACAGAAACTATAAACTATAATAACACTGCATATGATATATAATTGTGGCATGAAACAATAAAAATGGTGATAAAAATGTGGCAAACTTATTCCTCAAGACCATTATTAAATCTTTTAGAAAATTAATTTTTTACTTCGATATTAATTTATTTTAATTTGTTATTGAGAACAACCAAAAATAAACACCGATACAATTTATTTCGTATTAATAACACTTATGAATTTAAGTTAAAATTAAATATTTATAAGCAATTAGGAAAAATTTATATTCAGTTTCATATAATAATTTAAACACGAACAAATTTTTCTGACAAAGTAAGTTCATTTTTATATTGTTTTTTATTTTTAAATTTAAATTATTAATTGTCATTATAAGTTTCATTAAAACTGCTTGTCTACTGATACAAAATTGTTTTTATTATTGTTGTTAAACTCAGAAAAAAATAAAGTCTTATGAATTTAATATGAATTTGATCTCTCCTGAATTGTACACTTATATCAGAACGTGTTTCATGCTGACCCAATAACGTTATTAATCACAGTTTGCCCCGAAGATTAAGCTCCACTCTTCAAGCAATGTCGTCTTCAGAACGTCTTCATCTCTAGGGTAGGATGTCAACGTGCAGTATTGTTTAAGAGCGGAGGAAGTTCTATAAGTTCTCCAGTTGAGATCGGGCAACTTTACTTGGCCAAGAGTATTCACTGAATGTCTTCACTTTCAAGGAATTCATCAACAAAAGGAGTTTCCTCGATGTGAAAAGTATTATCGTCCATAAATAAAAAGCCGAATCACATGATACCCTAAGATGCTTAAAATGTTACATAAAGAAAGCTCTAAAATCTCATCCCGATATCTCTGAACAGTCACAACTCCGCTGTTGAAAACGTGTGGGGTGTTCGTGGCCATCGTCTTCATCCATATCATTACACACTTCACTACCAGAGCTGTCACGTTCCATAATGTTAGCGGGATAATTGTGTGTTCCCGACTGCCTCCAGATGTAAACACGCTTAGAATCACCTGTAAACTAAACTAAACCTGGACTGATCAATAAAGAGAACATGGGACCAATATCGTTCACTCCAGTTCTGATGTTTTTAGAGAACTGATTAAAGCTATCCCTCTTTATTTGTGAAGACAGTGAGAATCACATGCATTTGACTTTCTGACATAACATGGCCGTTTCATTAACCCTTCTGTATGGTATTTTGACTTGTCTAGCTTGGTTTCTGAGTCACACCAGTTGTAAGTTCTGAACTTAACTAGTGAGCAGTGACTTTTTGTTATGATGGGCAATTATTACTTCAGAAGCAGGTGTCATTCGTTTGACCTTCTTCAAGCCTTCTTAAATAGTTCCATCGTTTTGAAATTATTTCCATAACGTAGAAATTGTCTATTTCAAAATAGTCAGACATCCTAAGTTCGGTGATGGGCTGTCTTGCTTCCTAACAGACTACGCATCGCCACTTCACGGAATTCCTCAAATGATACTTCAAAGCTGTAATAAATCGTTTGAATCCTTATGCTCTGAAATCAAATGCTGTGCTGAAATTCATTCAGATATTCACTTTGCGCAAAGCGCTTAATTCAAGTTGGT
>BPLR01020394.1:0-29163 GCA_021605095.1 Caerostris extrusa | reverse complement strand
ATCACAGAATGAGACAAATGCTTGGTGGAATCTGGAATAAGGCAGGCCAGTTATTTACCAGTATTCTTTTTGAGCAGACTCCCCATTGAAATAACTGGTTTTTCACTTAAATAATGACAACATGAAATGATAGATTACATCATAATGAAATTGTTTTTGTAATTCATATCTGTCTTTCCATGCTTCACTCGGTATGGGTGAATGGTGAAGGCCACTCGCCTATGCGAGCGGGAGACAAGCCGAACGGATTCTTGAGTGAACCGAGTCGGCAGGCAGAGACGGAAGCTTGATTGTGCTGTTACGCTGAATGTGCTTATATCCTTCATGGGGTTACTAAATGTTGCCGGCCCATGATGCGCACAGGGGTTGCCTGGCTGCCATATACTGCGATTTTGAAATCAGCTCGTGGCGGAGCCAGTGTCAGAGGCCATGGTAGAAATATGATAATGAATGTTCTGCCGGTTAGGGCCTCGAAATGACAGATTATTTCTAAATGATTTATAAGGGCCACTCATTAAAATTACCTGAGAAGATAGAAGAAAAAAAAGTTTTGGGTCATTTTTTTAAATTCTTGTTATATGGTCATAAAGAGCTTGCTGAATGGGGATTTCTAAAATGAGAAGCAATCTCCGGTCATTTCTCATTTAAAAACTAATTGTCTATAAAACACTTTTTTCATATTGCAGTTAATACTTGATTAACGGATTTTTATATGCAATCAGTAGTGCCAATTTTCTTGATAGCAATCATAATCAGAGGTTGATAGTCATTGCTCTTCTAATATTCAAGAAATAAGCTTGTTTATTAGCAGCATTTCTAAAATTTATCAAACATCAGTAAATAGAATAGCTTAGACAACTTCAAATAGATTCATACTACTATTTAATTTATAAGCCAGTATTTATTTTGCATACAGTTTAGGTTCGCATCAGCTTAAATATACTATTTAGCGCCATGGGTACAATCTCATCTATTGGAAATAACAGATCATCGTAAACCCAGCCGAAAAGGGAAGTCATGGTGAGGCAGGCGAAGGCTGACCTTCGTGCACTGAGCCACCAGGGCGCAACGTGGTGGTCGATCTTGTCATCGCATCCAGCCCTGTCACTGCGTTAACTCAGCAAAAAGCAGCTGCCATCGGTAATGGATGGGCTGATTTGTAATATAGCGTGGGAGCAAAAAGAGGAATGCTGAGTGGCGCCAGGTTGCTGACGCAAATGTAAGCACTTTTTTGAAAGTAGAGGCTTTCCTCAGCAGAACAGCCGACACTCACAGAAAATTTTCTTTGAATCACATGGTGGATATTCAAACATGTGGAAATGACAGCTATTTGCTTGTTTCGGGTATTGTTGGTCCCACCATTTCAAGAGATTCTCTTACACCCAAAGGTGTGGTAGGGCTCGACACACCCTTGGGGCCCCAGTTACCGCAGAGGAGGTCAGTAGTGGACAAACATCAGTAGAGCGTAAAAATTTGTACTTTTTTCTGGTAGTTGCCCAGTTTGTTGAGTAACTGAAGACAGCTCCCGCTAATTTGCTCACTCAGTCACTGGAGGAGAAGGGAGAACAGATTTTGGAATCCTGGCCTAATATTGCTTCGACGGCGAGTCACAATGTCAACCCCACTCCCAAAATTCAAATAAATTTATCATATTTCTTGTTTAATTAAATGATCATCATGTACATATCGCCTGTATATGTGAAGGAAGATATGTGCTTTTACAGAACGTAATCTTGCTTACAGGCTCAGATGCTAAATGTAAAGATTGTACTGCAGCTTACTATATTGTGTACTTACGCCAGGTAAAAGGCAGGGAATGTGGTGCCAGCAAAGACCATGCCTAACGGGCGATGTTGGAAACATGCTCAAAATGTCGAGCGGACACTTTGCAATGATCTCCTGCAAAAGCACCATCATTGGTTAATAGTTACGTTGGGCTATAGAAATTTCAATGGAGACTCATTGGAGCGTTAACTTTCCAGCTTTGAAACTCGTCGCACACATTAACATGTAAAGACAGCAAATGAAGTAGCCGCTTCACATTACACTAATTTCACCAGATTACACCGCAAATGGGGTTTGTGGCTAATGTCAGCATCGATCGAATCATTTGCCTGTGTTGATGGACCAAGTGATGTTAAAATATTAATGACAAATGTTCAGGGTCACCATCTTCGCACCACAGCTCATAGGGGCTTTTTTTATTGATCCAACTTAGAAAATAAATGTGGAGAGGGTAAAAGTTCACATAAATGCACGAACTGAAATACAAAAAGCAATATGATCTTCAGGCTATGAAAGGACAAATAAACCAACCATTTAGATGAAAAACCTTCATACTCTATATAGTTGGTCAAAAAATTATATCAAATAATACTATAAAGAAACTGATTTTTTGCTTTGAAAAAATACTTTTGTATCATTCATGCAATATTAAGGCGTCAGGGCCGTATGGGGTTACCTTTTTTGCCAACGCGTTTATCAAACGACGAGGCATACAGAATGATAAAGATGTGGAGCGTGGCTGAACCTGCTGAAGTAAGGGATTTTGACCCTGTCTGTTAATAGCCAGAACGTATTGGGTAGGAAGCCTGCAAACAGAAAGAGGAACAATGAACAACTGCTTAGAAATAAGAGTTACAGAGCTTAAAATTGACAGCGTCATTCCATCACCATATTGTAATAACTTCCAGTTGGATTGAGGCCGACACGTAGTAAGGAGCCAAATGATACTGCTGGCCCACGTGGGGACAATACGGTTGTCCACCATAACAAGCAAATGATAAATTGCGCAGTGCCAAACATTTTTGCAGCAGCTTGGCATGAGAGTACCATACTCGCAAATAAAATGCCATTTGAGCAGGATGGAGTGGTCAGCTGTTGCTGGTGTATGCCGTGCCTGAGATAAATAGTGGCTTGATCAACCAGCATTACTCCTCAAGCCATCAGCGAGACAGGCGCCCATGATATTGAATGCTGGAATATATCCATTTTCTTATACTTGGGCCCAAGACAATTACAGTTCAGTTGTCATTTGTGTAGGTTATGGTAATTTATGCAAAAGATTGAAATTTTTGCTTCCAGTGTCATTAGTATTTATTTCAAAATGCATCCAGCATTAACTTGAGCGATTGTCATTGCCAGCAATGAGTGGTGGAAGAGCTGTTCTACTCATACTGCAAAAGAGTGAAACGGATGATGAAGGAGCCAGTGGTTGTCAAGAAATGCTGGAAGATGAAGCCATTATATCACGGAAAGAAGGGACCAATATGGTTGAGCGATAGTATTATGGTTTGCTTATGAGCGCCAGTAGAATAATCGCAAAGAGGGTTAAGAAACAAGCTGTATTAACATTCATTGCTTTATTAATCAATAGCTGCCTAACAAATTGTTTGATTAAATATTAAAAATATTGAGCGGTTACTTAGGTTTATCAGCTTCTTGAAAATAGAATGATTTGAAATTAATGAATTTCAAATTAGTTTTGTTTTAAAATGTACAGGTTGAGTCTGTATGAGCTTAAAGACATATAAGCACAAGCTGGGCTTGAATGATACAACAAAAATTGTAAAACACGGTTAAACAGGGAACTTTTCTTTCTTCACTGTTGTTATGAATATTGCACTGTAAAGGTTTTAATTTGTGAAGACCACCCAAGCAGCTGCAAATTTCAAAGCTTAGCTCTATGGTAGTCAAGTTACTTTTCACACAGCATGCTTATGAGCGCTTTTTAATAAATTAAAAAACAACACACATACAAATCAGTGCAGCAGACTAAAAGCATACCACAACGCCAATAGCGTTTAATGCAAGAAAGCCCAGTTACAGTGAAAGAAAGAAAAAAGTTCCTGTACCATGTATTGACCCATCTAAACTCCTATTGGCCTAAATAAAGGTCGTGTTTTTGTACTAATGCTCAGCAGCTACATAGTGACAACAAACTCTTTTTTATAATTTTTGACAACATGGACCCGAAAACGAAAACGAAGCAAAACATAATATGTTATTTATTTTGGAGCTAATTTCTATTTTAGTTTCCGACAAGAACTGAATTTTAGAATCGATAAATTTTAAATCGGCCGTTATTTATTTTTCAAAAATGATAAATGAAGTATTTAACTTTCAAATATTTTTTAATACTTCTGAACCTAAAATATATTTGAAATAAGAATAATTTATTTAAGTTAAAATATGAACAACTGGATAAATGAAATTGCAATTTGTAGTTCTTGTTACAATTAACATAACTAAACTATATAATGAATGATATCAATACAACTGTTTCATATTTTTTAAAATAAAAGAAAAATCTTTGTCATTCTCTAATAAAATGTAAAATTGCTTAAACTTGATTAGATAAATGTCGCACTAAAACTACTCAACGTGATACTAATATCTCCGTAAACTTATTTAGTACTGAAAAAATATATCGAACTCAGATACCTAAATGCAATTATGAAAAAGTCGAAAATGTATTGGTTATAACCATAAATATTCTTATTAGTACCAAACTATATTAGTTATATGCTGGTTTGATAGCCGGTAAGATTAATTCACATCTTTGTACAGTCTTATGGTAATATTACTTTGCATCTTCGTGAAAAGAAACCTTCGCTAAAAAAGCAATCAAAAGGTTTTCGGTGTCACTGTGAGATTAATCTTATTGCAATTTTTATCTATGGGGATATTAGAACAACAAACATTTCAACCACACATAAATTTTATCGAATTACAATTGGTAACAATTAATCTCAATGAAGGAAATATTTTATTTCTTAAAATTCAGCTCAAAAGGCACACAAGTTAAATTAAATTATATAATGCTTAGTTAAAAAAGGACTTTACAGAAAATACAATGCAAATTGACTTTTGAAAGGCAATCTAAACTTAAATAAATCGACAATTAAGTCAAAATATATTTTTACTAGAAGAAAAATACTTCTTTAAAAAAACATTAATAGAAAGAAAAAAAATTCTGTGAATATTTGATTTTGTCTTATTATTTGCTTTGCATTATGTTTATATGATATATTTTTAAATTTTTTTATGAACTACCAATAAAAGTAATTTTGTCATTTTTTTTCTTGAACATTGTTTAAATACAAATTTTCTTTCAACATAGATATTTAATTTGAATAAATAAATTGGCGAGAAGCCCCAATTTTTAGCGCGATGTTTTAAATTGATCCATTAGGTTTTTAAAAATTTAAAGTATGTTCTTTTGTTTATACTATGTATTAAATCTAACATTCTTATCCACTTTAATAGTTTATTCAGCCAAAGAAATCCATGGTGAAAATAAGGAGTGATACTGTTACAATTTCACGTGGCCTTCGTAAAGAAATTCAGTTTTCTGAAGATCTTTATAGGAATAGGTCTATATTTCCAGCTTATGCATGAAAATACTTGGAACTTAACCAGCCTATGGATAGCTAAGGAATAAACCTTTTCTTTTTTTTAAAACGGTAACTTCGTATTTTAATAATGTATGCCACGAAATAGGGCATAAATGCTTTGTGAGAGGAATTCCATAGAAAACTGAGAGCATTTGCGTATCGCATAGAAGAAACCATCAAACAGTCTGACTATAAAGACAAGACACTTCCACGAATTACCCTAATATTAATTCAATGTCCTTGTTTCTGGAAGCAGTGATGGCAACGAACGTCATCAACGAATTCAAACCTGAGGCGTCCTGCGCACATTACCATTGATCGTAGGCCGGAAAAACAGATTTATTCAAAAGCTTATTTTTATTCAAATTTATTCAAAATTTAATATCACTCACTCAAATCGAAAGCATTTGTTTTTATCAGTTTCTTTAGATCACAGTTACTTATCTTTTATAAGGCTTGTATATAGCATGTATTTTGTTATCTCATATAGAAATGTTGACTTCCTACTTCAGAAGAAAAGAACACATAATTTAAAAGCTCATAGTTGTGTTTAGCACAACCCAATTTTGAAAAACAAAAGAACAGCAGGTGTTTTAACATGGTAAGAATAGCTTTTTTTTTTTTTCTCTCTCTCAAGATGCAAGTAATTCCAATTTTCTTTTGAAAAATCTTTTTAATAAAAAGCACTTCTTTTCATCTCTCTTACGTTATAATTGCATATAATGCCTTTATCTATTGATAAAAAATTTGCAACATTTAAAAGATTTAAAAGTTCACTTTTTTAAGTAATGAGAGTAGTCAAAAATCTTATTTCATAATTTAATTGAAACCATATTTTTCTTATTTATAAATTGCGACTCTAAGCAATTTAGTTCAAAAACCAACTGCAAAGAATCACAAATGGAAAATGATCTCATAGTCTCCTTGCATTATTATTCAAATTTGTTATTTGCAATTCGCAGTTATGCTACATTTATTATTATGTTAGGGAATATCCCACAAAAAGAAATTGGAAAATAAGAAGTGCATAAACTGTAGTGAATGTCGGATATGATATGTTGCCTCTTTTAGAGGGTGGCCAAAAGTTCCTACAACCAAGAGTTTCTGCTACTAATACCGTCCGCCGCTACAACTTTTCAGTTCAAAAAAATGGATTAATCTGTATCCTTTTCCAGTATAGTGCAAGGAAATAACCCAACAATAACTCCATCGCTTGCCTCCCAATATGGGAAGTTAGCACGATATTATTAACAGTAATTTAACTACAGATGCTTTTAGTCAAACTCTTTTTATGATGTGAAATTATTTCTTTATTTAATTCGATGGGAGGATTAGAAAATATTTCTAATCAGTTTTACAAATGCAAAAAAGAGTTTCGATGAATTATAACTTTTCATAGAATGTTTTGAAAAACATGCCAGTTAAACTAACTAAACAGTTGTTTAAAATTTGTTGTTGTATATTCATAATTTTAATTTCTGGTTTAGTATAAACTTATTTAAAATATTTTTGCTTACTTTATTTGGGCTGCACCACTAGTATTCTACCTCAGTTCACAGGCTTTAGGTTCGAATCCTGGCAGTGGCATGGATTTTTGTGAGGGGTTCAGAATCCACTTTAAAACTGTAGGTTCCATTCAGTTTATCCCTCGTGTGTACAAGATGACCGTAGAGCGACAAACTAAAGCAATCTACCTGTTATCTCACGTTCCTGCAACTCCGTCTGTATCCAACATGCTTTTATCTCTCATCGTGTTTATTGCGTTTATTAGATAAGAATTTAGGGCTCTGGCGGGCCATTTCACTTTGTAGAAAGAAAAAGACGACAACATACATTATTTTTTATGTACTAACAATAATATTTTCATACGCGTATGATGAATTAGAAACAGATACAAGAAATGGTATTTTTAAACAAAAAATCGAGTTTTCTTTGTAAGATATTTATTTATTGCATTTATAATTTAGAAATAATATGAATTTTTTTTGTTAACTTATATATAAAATTTGAAAATTTTTTTTTTTCCCAGCCTAGTATCAGGCCGTATCAAAATTTCCAAATCATCACATAAATAAATTTCTGGAGCCCAGTCAAATTGTCTATTTTGAAAAGATTTGTACATAAGATAGTTTACTTTGTTGGATAACTGTATAAAATACACAAAGTGTGTTGCTTTTTATAGGGTTCCTAGTTGACCCAGCAAACGTTGTTTTGCCATATACATTATTTCTATAAAATATTTTTTAGTTAAATAAAATAAAAAACTAACCTACTATAAGTGTGTGGAAATATGGTTATGATTGGAAGAGGAATGGAACGTTGCAGACAATGACGGAGTATAAAAATGATACTACACTAACCATTTATTTATTTCATCCTTTATATTTTATTAAATTAATAAATATATTTTAAATTACATTATATAATAGCTGTATATGCATCAAAAATAGTTATTTACATATTTACTACTAATTATGGCAATTAAAAATAATAAACATCAATCTCTAAGTGCAATGGAGTGTACGATATTTTTGGTTAGTCCGTCTTTAGCCAACACAAACAAACTGGATGGTTTACCCTCACGCGAACATGCCACGTATAGTTAGTTGTTGTCCGATGGGAAAACATGGTGTGCCCAAATCTAAGCCACAAACAGACATCGTTTGGCCTTGCGACTTATTGATTGTCATTGCGAATGCCAATCTAATTGGAAATTGAATGCGTTTGAATTCAATGGCACATCTGTGGGAATCATAGGGATTCGTGGCAGCAATATATTTTCGCCTCGGTACTTGCCATTCAAAATGCTGGCTTTGATAACGTTTTTCATTAAGTTTTTAATGACTAATCGTGTTCCATTGCACAGCCATGGTGGGTTCAAATTACGAATCAAAATGACCGGAGATCCAACCTTTAATTGTAAATGATGCGGTGGCTCGCCTGGCAAATCCAATGAATTCAAAAACTCAATTGATAATTTACAGCTTCATTGGCATCGCAAACTGTATCGATAGATTTGTACGATACCAAGTTACCTGGCAACAACTGTTGCATCTTGGAATTTAAACCATTGACGTCCACATTTTTTGCTGCCAAAATTGCTCTTTCTGCCAACCAATCAAGATTTTGGAATTGTGTGCATACATCGGGAAATATGTGGTTGATGAGATTATTTTGCGAGTCGAAGATTGTGCAGAAATCTGTCGGAAATTTTATGCATCCAGTATTTTCATGTACAGCAATTTTTCCATCGCCATTATCTAACAGCTGTTTTGAGAATGTTTCAACGGATGGATCTTGAAGCATTTGAACTCGCATGTTTACTTTTAGTTGTAATTTTTCAACATTGCGCCACAGTGACGATGATTTTAAGCAAGCGTTGATCTCATCATCGTACGTTGAACGTGGAATGGCAAGAAGTGTTTGCCTGAAATCACCTGAAAGGAGTAACAGAGTGCCGCTAAATAGTTTGTCGTTATAAGTTTATGCTTTCGAATTGCAAATAACACTTACTTTACTGGAATCCCAGATTCGCCACAATAAAGTAAATTACAACACAATTACACCTGTAAGTTAAAGCGCAATTACAGCCATCTTTGTTTTTCTTAGAACAATAATAAAGTTGCCAATTTTGCTTAACTAAACATTAACACACACTACACGTGTAAATATAATTTAATGCTACACGTGCAAAGAATATAACTTAACAAAACATTAACTTAAGACCTTAACACGCTACACGTGCAAATATAACAGCATTCGTTCTCTTATTATTTGACTTACCTTTAACAATGATAAAACACGTATATTTATTTAACACGTAAATATTTCTCTATTTTTAATTAAAACTATTCCCACAAAAACGCTAAATATAATATATACAGGTAAAGCAACGACCGTTGTTGGCGCGAGTTCACAACACGTGGTGATTTATATAAGATCATTTAATTAAATAAAAGTAAAAAAAATGAAGCCGATTAAAGACTTTAATTTTTGTTTAAGCACACGTACTGTAATGTCATGACTAAGAAATTAAAAAAGTACTACATTGTTTTACGAAAGAAATTTTTAAAATATTTAGTGGACCACCCTAATCACTTAGGTTTAAAATATAGATTACGACCTATTCGTAGACCTACCAAATATGCACAAAATTTTCATAAGAATCGGTCAAGCTGTTTCGGAGGAGTTTGGCAACAAACACTGTGACACGAGAATTTTATATATTAGATTGTGAATTCTAAAATCTAAAGGAAATGTGTTCTTATGCTTCTTCTTATTGAAAGTAATTCTTCCGACGGTAATTTAGAATTTTTTCTATAGCTATAAGAATAATATTAAATTAGACATTTAATGAAATAAATTTCAATTTTTTTTAAAATTTATAAACAAACCGTTGAAACTTTTCTAGAAAAATTAAATTTTATTATTGCATATGAAATATTTATTAATAAAAATTTAAGATTTGTTTTTCATATTATTTGGTGTTTATTTTTTCTGTGCGCTATTTCTTGTGGGAGTGGAGGGGGTCCGGCAAGAAAAAATGTGTAGGGCCCCAAAGTGAGTTAATCAGGCCCTATTTAGTATGTACTTACGTTAAGACTGTATGCAGGGCCAGATTTTCCTGCAGGCTAACTAGGCTTCAGCCCAGGGCCTCAAGATCATGAGGGGCCTACATTCAAATTGTTAGCAAAATTAAAATTCTAAGACACTGAATCGAAAATAAGGAGAAATTCTACACATATGACTAATAAACAAGCATAAAAATGTATTGGTTAAGATCAACACGTTCGGCTCATTGGGTTAATGCAATAATACCCAGAAGATATCAACCAAAATTGTATTAAACAACTATTTCATTTCCACACATATGTGAGACAAACGCATAAGCCTCCAAAAATTCCACATTGTCGCATACAGACTTGTATCAAATAATATTCAAAGAAAATATTCAAGTTGCCTTCCCCCAATGTGGAATCTATCTTACGGCTGTTTCTCAGTTTTAATAGTCACTGATTGTACTGGGAAAAGTCATTTTCACGTCTAAAAATACCAAAAAATCAATTAGGAAGCACAATGACCCAGACGAGGTTGTCTTCATTAAGTATTTTGCGCGTCGAAAATGAAACTTTCAGAAAAATAGATTTTGATGAACTTATAGACGATGTAATCATCTCATGTAATTTACAAACTGAAAAATAGGAGGTGAAAGGACCTCATAAATGAAATAGCCTAGGGCCTCTTTTCGTCTAAACCCGGCCTTGACTGTATGCTACTTTAAAACTTGAAAATTCTTCCTCCTTCCCCCTTACTTCCGCCTCTTAATTACTTCAATTTGATGATAGTGTTTGGATGCATTTTTAGAGATCCCGACGCCCTGAGTCCAATGGCATTTTCAATTTTCTTCTCTGTATACCGACTGGACGAGACGAGAGCTGCTTTTGCCAAGTTGGCGGTTGATAAGTTAACATAAAGGGAATCCATTTCGAGTTGGTAGGGTTTCGTTCGAGTTTGTCACATTGGTGCTCTTAAGGCTCGTCCCGAGGCGTGAAGAGTTGACCAATCACTAGCCTCACCACGTTCGCCTGAAACCGGTTTGAAATCCACCGCTTCGAGTGGACCCACTTCCAACTCGAAGCGGAACTTCACTAGGCATACTGCTATTTCTGACGTTTCGCTGTGAAGGGGTCGAAAAAAATTTCCTTTGCCTGCCGCAAGTCGAGTCGCCGCCTCTCGCCTCGGTGGGAATGAGCCTTTAACTTCATATTTCATCAACTGGTTTTTATTTTTCGATGGGTTTTTACGAATGATTAGTAATGTGATTACGACTACGGCTAATAATAGATGGGTGAAATAATTTATTGCCTGTTTCTGAAACATTTATATTAGCAGCATAGAAAGATGGATGAGTTGTACAGAAGTTTCCAGTATGATTTAGCATTTCAAGAAGAATTCAGGGAAGTATGGAGGAGATACGGAAATTGTTAAACAATATGCAAAATAAAAAAATATTTTACTGAAAAGGTATAAATTAAAATAAGTAATTATGAATAATCCTTCCAGACTCATCAATAGTGACCAGAGTATTACAGAGTTCTTTTCGTGTGGTTGTTTTAAAATAATAATGCAAATGGAATTAATTCTAATACTTTAATTAATGATGGTACGATAAATTTTAGAAATGATATAGGAATTTCTGAGTCTTTGAAATGGCGTTGTTCCCTGTTGTCAAAGATATTGATTTGTAGGAAAATATGTCTACTAATACTGATATCGAGATAGCAGTTACAAGATGGCTAGCAGTAGTTTTTTAATGTATATTGATAATGTCTTGATAAATATTAAGAAAATTTTAATATTTAAAGATAATTAGGTCGTCCACATATCTAAAACCTGTTGGTGAATTATGCAGTGGTTTTTTACATATATAGAGAGAGACATATGTATATATTAATTTCGTTAATGTAACGATGATGCTTAATCGTGTGGTGGTAATCAAATTGGTTCAAGAATAATAAAAATCCGTTAATTTTAAATTGTTAATAATTTTTTTTTTTTAAAGTTAGAGAAGTATTTTATTGCGAATATGATAGGAAAAAAAGTGATTAAAATACATTTTTTGCCGTGATTTTTACAAGAGGATTAATATGAGTTTTAAATCTAAAGAAATATTTGTAGGGTGTCAAAATTATAAGATAGCAATTACCTTCATGTTTTTAAGAAATCCTAATTATAATTTAATTAGCATGATTCGGATTATAAAGTAAAATGCGTATATTGGCACTTCTTAACAAAACTGTCGGGGCATTGTTTAACCAAAATTTAAAAAAAAATTATTTACAAAACTTTTATCTTTAACGTAAGTAAGCAAACTGAAGTAACAAATAGTAAAAGTATTTTAGATAATTTTTTTTTTTAATGAAGTGTAGAATTTTAGAAATAATCACTTATAAATAATCATTTAGAAATAATCATTCACAAATAATCATTTCGAAATTCATAAATAATTATTTCGAAGACATTCATATATAATTTCATATTTTATAATAATTATTCATTATTATCATATTTCATATACTTAAAAGGGGCCTGGTGGCCGAGTGACTAACGCTCTGGCACTCAATGCCACATGTTTCGGGTTCGGATCCCGGCGGTGCCATGGATGTTTATAGTGGTTCAGAATTCACTTTAAACCGTAGGACCCGGTCTTATATGGCTGTAGAGCGTAGGGCTGACAACCCTACCCGGTAAAAGAAAAACATCTCTCGTCTCGAAATCTGCCAGCAGGCAGACGGCCTTGGCCCACTATGGGACTGTTGCGCCACTGATGAGGAGGATATATTTAAAAGCATCTGACTCACTGGCAACATCCCACAGGAGTGCTTAACAGCACAAATCATTCCAATACTTAAACAAAAGTATACTTCCATTACCACGTATCTCCCAATTGCCTTAACTCACGTTTTAAGCAAAACATTTGAACGTATTGCACTCAAGAGAACCGTTCATTTTTCAGTTCCTGACAAATTCCATCACCCTTCTGGCTTTGTTCCTTTGAATGATTGCATGTGCTCGATGTGACTCCTTCACAAGATTGTCAAAAATACCAAGAATGTTTCCGTTTTCCGTAAGTTAGACATTTCTTCAGCTTATAATTCTATTTGGAGAAATTGACTCTTTATATGAAATCTCACAGATTGGTACAGGATACAGCTGCGAAATGGATGTATAATTTTATGGATAACAGAAAATATTACATGAAATGGAGAAAGTGTATTTCCATGAAAATATTTTCCACTCGCGATGTAAACAGGGTAGTGATATCAGTGCATTTCTTTTCACAATCTACATACAAGCAGTGGCTTAACAATAGGGTGGCAAGACAGACAAATTGCCACGGGCCCCGGCCTGAGCAGAGAGGCTATGAGTACAGAAAAGACCTGATATTTATTATTACAAAATAAAGTAAAATTTATTCATTCGGCATTTAATAAATTTAAATTACTAAAGGGATATATTAAAAAAAATGTCTATCAAGATTTTGAATGTATTCATTTGTATGAAAAATCTATCACATCTTGTAGTAATAATGATAGACGGACTTTCGCACTGATATTCCGGATGCTAGGGACTTCCCCCGATTTCAGGTTCGTGAATAGGCATTTACAAAATAAAAAGTGAAAGTTCCCGCTGCCACCCATGTACCACTGGGACATTTTTTAATTCACTTGTTAGGAATTCCCCTGATACTTGATTAGCTACTTACAAAATTAAAAGTGGGAATCCAAGCTTGCGTCACTATTATTACTTTTCGTTTCATCGGATTCGCGATCAGTCGTAAAGCTAATTAGTTGATTGTGAAAATTAGATAACATGTCTAGTAACAGAAAATATATTTTGGTGGGAGTCATCATTTTTTTTTTTTTTTTTTATATAATCTCACCTTCAAACAACACTTCCTTTAAAAAAAAGAAACTATAAACAAATTAAATAACAATACTAGCTAATTCTTGGGGCTGCCTGTCCGGGTATCTTATTTAAATAACAAATTCCAGAATTCGAAGCCAAAATACTAAACATTTTGTACCATTTAGCCTCACGTTTCGCAACAGTTCTTCCGAAATTCACTCCCATTCTTATTTTACACAAAGAAACTGTATCGGAAACCGTATATACATCTTCTCCTCTCTCTATTTATCTTACAGACTGAAACACCCCATTTCTATTCAATCCTTTGTTGCAATCCCTCCAGACAACATAAACATCTCACCTACCAATTTAATTCCCAGTTTTCCACCGATCAAGTCTAAACTCGATAATCACATTTCATCTTGACGATTCACTCTTTCAAAAACAAACAGTTTCCCATCATGTCTTCAAACACCTGTTTGAACAACAACGTAAAGATGAAGGCTGGAGGGACAAGCTTATTTTGGCTTCAAATGCAACTAAGATATATCATAAACCTTCAATACCTGCCATCAATAGATAGTTTTTGCATTTCGGAAACCACATACTTTTACTTTTCCACTATCAGATCTCGCCGATTTATCTGGAAGCTTAAAAGATTTTTTTGTAAATTTCCGCTTTCACTTCCGATAATTTCGAAATAGCTACAATACTAGATCTCGAATGCGAGGAGCTGGGTGATGATATAGAAGTGCAACTATCCAGTTGTCAGCAGGAAGGATGTAGTTATTAAGATATAACAAATGTAGATTTTAATCGTTTTGCCAGAGTAATTTTATCTTTGCTAATTATACACAGTCCAGTCACATTAATGTGACCACCACCTACTTTCGACGTCAACGTGAAATAACCCATCACAAAAGGCAGGTGGCAGCACATTGCAGTAGAGTGTATATAAAGAATTCCACTTCTTTTGCTAATTGTTATTCACCTTTATATATCAATCAAACAGCTACCTATTTTTCAATTAATGTTCAAATATTCATAAAATAGTTAGAATTTTCAAAAATCTTTTCTCGAGTAAAAATAGTTATACATTTGCAATATTTGTTTAATGCAATTTTCTTCACAATTCTGTTCTTAAAATTATATAGATTGTATCATATAAATGATATCATTTCTAGTATTTTTTTTTTTTTTTTCTAGGGCCTGGTGGCCGAATGGCTAGCGCTGTGGCTTTCGGGTTCGAGTCCCGGCGGTGCCATGAATGTTTGCAGTGGTTGGAACCCCTTTAGACCGTAGATCACAGTCTAAATAGGATCGTAGGTCGTTGCGGGGGATAGTGTTACATGCGCCCGAAGCCTATCTTCAAGGCTATACGTGTCCCTCCTGGATAGTGCTGAATGAGTAACAGCGGTGCAGCCCTTGCTTATGGCATAAAGATTAATTGTCTCCGTATTGCCAGCTGCATTAGAACAACAATATTCTTTGTTTCTTATAAAATTTATCTTTTTTTTTTCTTCTAAGAATTTTAAAGGTTGTCAATTTGAAAACAAATATATTATTTATTTTTTAAGAATACAATGTTAAAAAAAAAAAAAAAAAAAAATCAAGCGTAAATTTTTTTTTTCAAAAAATAAAAATAAATAAATGTATATATTTTCAGCTGCTTTGTTATAACTAGTATTAATGTTATCATCTCCCTCTAAATATCTGTTTTTGTCTCCATCTAAAAACATCTATTCAATTCTAACCCAGATAGTGTGGAAATAAAATCTTGATTTAAGTCATTCCCAGAAGACTTATATCTTTAACTTTAGATGTTACTTGCCCCACATTGGTGTAGCTAATCATGGTGTCTGTCCTCTGTGCTCGTAGGGTGAAGCCATGGAATTTTTTACATTTGACAACATGCACTGCACTGATTTTATGACTTTTAACTCTGATAACTTTACCAAGGATAAATTATATTGGGCTGCTAGAGTTCTTATGACGGATATCGCTACAATCTGATGCAGGGAAAAAAAATTTTTTTTAGAAGTAATGCTTTCAATTATGTACTTTTAAAATAAAAACAATGTACTTTAAATAAGTATAATTTAATTAGATTCATCTATGTACATGTTTATTTTAATTACAAAAATTCTAATGATTACTTATTTTTAATTTTTTTTTTTAATTTTCCACTACTTTTATATAGATGGAAAATACTATTCAGATATTTTCTATTTAACAATCTGTTTTTGTTCATATTTCAATTCTTTTTTATTCCTATTTTTCTATTTAAAAGGCTATTTAAAAATTAATAGCCTGTACCTGTAATTTGCACTTGTTAAGATGCTGCGGATTTTGGCTTCAGGTTTGGTTTGTCGCTCTACTGTCCTCTTGTGCACACGAGGGCTAAACAGACCGAGATCTACAGTTTAAAGTGGATTCTGAACCACTCACAAACATCCATGCCACCGCGAGGGATTCGAACCTGAAGCCTGTGGTACCAAACCCCAGGCAGCTTTTTGGCTTCCGATGAATGTAATACATATTTAGCAATGTCATATGTTAGTTTTAATTATTAAAGGCATTGTAACTAGCTCCGCTTTTATATTTCAATCTGAAACTTATATTTAATTAAAAAATATAGCAAATTTATTAGCAAATAAAATCTATGAGGTTAAATTGCCTATCTAGTTGAGTAGTTGAAATTTATAAATTTATTTAAAAAGCAATTTTTTTATTAATTAAAAAACAGTATTAAAAAAATTGTTTTTCTGTTATTGTGTTTTTTATGAAGCAAGATCATTATCTTCAGGCTTTTAGTAGTTGTGGTAAGCTTTTATATAATAATCGTACAAAATCTAAACTACTTTAAAATACATCATTAAGAAAAATGATGATCTTTCTAAATTTTTTTAAACGACATGTGCCCATTGAAGATTATACATATAACAATAAAAAATAACAGTAAATTCAGATTTTACTTAAAAATTTTGGTGCAGTGATTTCGGTCTTTTCTTCTTCTACTGTGTTTTGTTCTTTTTTTTTGTTGTATTTGTTTATATGTATGTACTCCCCGACATTGGAAATAAAAAAAAAAATAATAACTTAAAAATTGATATACATGATTTGTTTTGATGATTAGAAGCAAATATGCCATGAATGAACACGACTGATTTTAAACATGTTAATTTATTTTTCACATGTCTAGTTTTAAGAATATGTATATATATATATATATATTAATTTAAAAGAAGGAATTTTTATTTTAAAGTATATTATAAAATTATTTGCTATAAATAATTTGTTTTAATTATTCAGATTCTAATATCTATTTTTAATTTTGATAACTCTTTTATGTTTATTAAAAGTATTATAGAAATATTTTTCATTTATTAACCTGCTTCTGTTGAGATTTTAATTTTTTTATTCTTATTTTGTATTTCATGGGATTGTATAAAAAGTAATCCTTAAATTATATTTGTTACTATGAAAAAATTAGTATTTTTTAATAATGAATTATTTTAAAATAATAAAAATTAAGAACGTAAAAGATATTAGTTTTGTATCCTTATACTTTAACGTTTTGTATCCTTATTTTTATAGGCGAGGTTATATTAGTACAGATTTATTTTATCTGATTAGTACTTTTTATATTTTGATATATGCTTTATAGTAAATGAAAATAATAAATCTGCAATTAAATACGTGCTTAGTAAATTTGCTTGTTTATTTTGAAAATTATTCTAAATTCAAGAAAACAACATATTACAAAAAATACATTTTTATTAATTTTCATCCTTAATAGTTAATTAGTTACTTTTCTACAGATTTGGTATATGTTTGTATTTGTTTACCTTTCTTTATATTATAACTTCCCGTTCCATTTCCTGTAATTTTTCTCTTTCATCAGGTTTTTTTTTTTTTGTAATGGAAATTAAGTTGTTATTAACAATTAAAAACATTCGCAATTTTTTTTTTTATTGTCACAAAGATACTTTAAAAATTGAACTGTAATGAAAAATGATTATGATTCCCGATTTTCAACTTGATGTAGAAACGCCATTCTGATTATAAAGGCATTCGTATAACTTTTAACAATAATACTTTTTTACCACAGTTTCCGAGCTGAAAAATTAGAGATTTGTCCTTCTGAGTAACTTTATTTCATCTTTTCAAGAATCAAAGCATTAAATGTCGCAAAAAACAATATTTTTTACAACATCTTGTGTCCCATGCTTTTTTATGTACATATTTCGAGAGGCTAGGCATTGTAAATTGCCTGAATGCCCGAGTGTCTGGCGCTCGGTGTTTCAGGTTCGAGTCCAGGCAGTGCCATGGGTGTTTTTAGGGATTCGGAATTTACTTCAAATGATAGGTCTCAATTTAATATGATTATAGTGCGATGGGCATAAGTCTGACAGTCCTACCCCGTAAAAGAAAACATCTCCTGTCTCGAAATATGTTAGTAGGCAGACGGCCTTTGCCCAATGATAAAGATGCATTGCAAACTGGACTATTTTGCTACAAAATTCGATAAAAATAGTTTTCACCTCTTTGATATAAATCAATAGAATTGTTTGCATTCTCTAAAACTTAATAACTGCACCAATAAGAATTCCATTTTCCCCCCTTTGGATTTATTATTTTTTGTTTGGTTCATAGCCAAAAATTTTGAAAAGAAAAAAAAAAAAAATTCTTATTAGTTCTTTTTTTTTTTTTTTTAATTTTAATAAATATCTCATTTTTTCATCACTACCAGATTTTCCTAAGGGCGTCAGATGTTTAAAATGGCTGCTGCGTAGAAAACTTAAAAAAAAAAAAAAAAAGGTAGAAATTTTTACTGTTTTGACTCTATTCTATATGTATCCCCTTTTCTACTGCATGGTTTCGCGATTCGCCTTACTCGAACTCTAAATGTCTTTGCTCACAAACATAAACATTCGAATGAATGGCAGAACTGACTTCTATTTTCAACGTGCCTAATTTAACGTGCCTAACTTAGTTTGTTTCAGTGCGAATACAATAAAGAAGTCTCTATACGTGTGTTTTCGTGTGCATGTGATTGGCAAGAATGCAAATAGGATTATTTATTGCGATTATTTATCAAGAGATATGTGACGAAGAAACTTGGATAATCCAGACAATTTTTTGTTATGCTGCGTTTTTTTGTTTTTCTGAAAGTAATATTGTAATTTTATGTTTGCATAGTGGGGTCGATAGGCCAGTAGATCAACCACCCGTGGTGCACAAAGGGTAACGTCTCCTAGGCTGCTAAAAGATCTACTGCTATCAGCATCCAAGAGCTACTTACAATGGAATACGGGCGGCCCGTCCCAATCTGAGAGAGTTGGAATTAAACATTCCCTCGCCATCTACGATGTTGAGACTTGCGGTGGTCCATGACTGTTGGGTGAGCCATCTGCACCCCATTGGCATTTCTGATAGACCGAATTGCCCGCTCTGTGGGAAAGAAGACATCATGGACAGACATCCCATAGCCAGATGCCTGGACTTGCGTGGGGATTCCGAAGTGAAAAGATATTGAAGCAGTAGAACTTTGCTGTTGAGACAGTAGAGAGTTTTTGCATAACGTTTTTTTTATCGTCCGATATTTTTCTTCCTAGCGCGCATGCTCATAGGAATAGCTCAGTAGTGAAGTATTACAGATAAGCATGCGCAATAGGTACAATGTTTCTTATGAGCACGCGCGCTAGGAAGAAAAAAATATCGGACGATAAAAAAACGTTATGCAAAAACTCTCTATTGACTTTCTTCTTTTATTGTTTTCTTTTTACTTGCACGTGTTTTACACTGTTCTTTGACCTCGTAAGAGTTTCTCATTTTCTCTTGCCATTGGAAATGAAAAAAAAAAAAAAAAAAATGTTTGTGTAGTGAAGCGATTTGCAGCGTTTTCAAGTTTGTATGTACTTGTGGACTATTTTATTTAGAAATTTTTAATGTTCCATTTGAGTTTTATAATAACACTTTAATAATTAATTTCATACGAAATGAGTTTTTATGTTTTTTATTATTTTCTGCAAAATGTTTGGTTGGAAAAAATAAATATGAGAGCATGATATAGGAGGGCATCCAAGCAAATGATGTTTAATCACGTGCTTGCGCTCTATACAGTTTCCAGTATCTTTAACATTTTCATACTTGTATAGGCAACATGTTAAAAATGATATTTTTGTTTAGTTCTAGTTTAAAATTTTTAAACAAGTGTCGGGTGCACAAAAATAAAAATATAACGAAACGAAAATTAGGAGAATGCAAGTCAGTATCTCAACAATTTGTTGAATGGCTAAGAACAGAAAGAAGAGCAACAAATCTAGCACAGCTTCCCAAGCTGGTGATACAAGACTACATTTGAAAGACCTACTCCTTCAACGAATGATACTACTCATGTGAGCAAAAACAAAGAGCCACTGAAAAAGAAAAATGCACTGCCTCCCAAGATCCTTTATTATTACAGTTTCCCTATAATTATTCAAAAGGGGATAAGCATACTTAAAATATTGTCTAACAAATTCTTAAAGTATTGTCTAACAAATTCTTAAAGTATTGTATAACAGTTTTGATAATATAATAAAAAATATGTGTTCTACTGTTCTAAAAGAAATACTGCTAAATTTCAATGGTTACCATTCCTGGCCGGCTGTTACAAATAAATTGATGTATTCCCTAGTCACATAGGATCCAAGGCGACGACCTTAACTTAAGCACGCTGAATATATTGGTTACACGTTGGTTTTATGTTAAACAAATTTGTGGAGAAAATGTTTTTTATATTCCATTTAATTTTACGAGTATATCTCATTAATTATTTTATATTTCATTAATTAATTAGAAACCAATTAATCAATTTTATATTCCATTGACCAGAGGGCCTGATGGCCAGAGTGGCTATAGCTCTGCAGATCGGTACCACAGGTTTCGGGTTCGAATCCCGGTGGTGCCATGGATGTTTGTAGTGATCCGGAGTCCACTTTAAATCGTAGGTCCCGGTCTAATAGGATCGTAGGATCTAATATTTATGATTCTTCTCACTCTATTACCGGATAAGAACGATTATCTAATCTTTCTTTCTATTATTTCAATAGAATACAATGTCGTTAAAACATTAATTGTGATGATGTAATTACTGAATTTGCTGAAATCAAAGCTGCAAATGAGCAATTAAAATAAATCTTATTAAATGTCCATCGTAATGGATTTGTTTTTCTTGCACATGGCACGGAAAGAGCTAGTTCCTGTACTATATATATAGTATAGGGAGATCATAGTTCTCCAGAAAGACTTCTTCGTGTATTTGCCCCGGATTTGTGTATCTCATGCGAGAAAAACCTCTTACCGAAACTGTGGGACTATCTAATTACCTAATAATATAATTTATTTTTTTGTATAAGTGGAAATAATTTGTGTAAAAACAAAATAAACTAATAATAATGATAATATTAAAAATACCCAAGCATTTTGCTGGTATGTTCATTAGAATATTTGTCTAGAAGCTCATTACAATGCTTGAAATTCTGAAAAAACTCTATGAGAAATCCTGTTATAGATTTTTCATAGGAAAACGTTTCTCAGCTTTTATGGCGGTAATTAATAATTTTACAAAAAAAAAAAAAAAATAATAATAATAATCGTGCCACTTAAACTATGGTTTGGTTATGGCACTATACAATATTGACCACATACAATATATATAATATTGGCATTATGGTTTCACAATATAACATGGGTTTAATAATTTGTAAACATTGGAAATGTACATAACGTAATATTTTGCAGATACCTTCGAGGCAGAATACAAGAATATTTTTAACAAGAAGGATTCTAAATGAGCAAATGGATGCAAACATTCTGATATAAATATTTAATTTGAAGTATAAAATTTAAAAAAATTTGATTAAGTATTTTAAAATTATCTCAGAATTTTATTTTTAAATAAAGAAATGCCTAGAGGGTTTAATAAATTTTAGAATTAATGTTTATATCTGAGAATAAATTAGAAAATTAATTGGACAAAGTACTCTTTCCAGGAAAAGTTTAGTAAACTGATGGCCAACTGGCTAGAGCTCTGGCCGTTGGTACCGAAGGCTTCAGGTTCGAATCCTGGCGGTAGCAGGGATGTTTGTTGATGGTTCGGTTCCATATAAAACTATAGGTCCAGGTCCATTTAGCCAAGAGTGCGCACAAGATGACCGTAGGGCAACAAACCAAATCGGAAAAGATTTATTTAAACTCTTTTCTCTAATTTTTATGTAGCCGGATTTTGGAATATCATTAAGTGTACTGCTAAAATACGAAATGATATTTAATTTTTAAAATACATAAACTGAAAATAATAACTTAAATAATAATGATAATAAAGTAAAAAAGAATGCAGCCTACATGAGATTATTGCTTATTAAAGGCGTTTTATTTAAAGGCTGCAGCAGATTATTGTTTTACATCCGCACATTTTTTTAAATCTCGCAAACATAAAAAACCTCAGTAGTTGTTAATAGAGAGGAGGATTTGCTCAGAGTTAGGAGGATAATCAAGTGTAAGTATTGAAAGAAATAGGTACTGGAGACATATCTTTGAGATATACTAGTTTTTTATACGTCCATGTTTCGAAAAATCGTTATAAAGGTTAGTAATTCTTTTCATTGAATAGTCCTTAAACAAATTTGAATTCATTTTATCGATAAGTTTCTCATATTTTTTTAAATGTTTTTTTTTTTCTTGGAGTATAATAATTTATATATAAATATAAACTTTGACAATAATATTTATCTGAATAACATTTTATACCTAAATTAATAATTACAAAATAAATAAAATAAATAAATTTTGCGAATTTTTTAAAATTATAAAATTTGGCATTAGTGTAGAGCACGAAGTCCTTGCGCGCCAAAAGTAACATTTTCTCATATATAGTAAACATTTTCATTTGTAATGTTTTAGGATGATTAGAATTGTTTTAAAACTATTGTCATAAATAATTGAGAATTTTTTGGTTTGTATTATTTTCTTTTAGTAATTCAGTTAAGCATTATAATTTAATTTTTATACTTTATAAAGTAAAAAATGTTGCCTATATTAATTTGTTAATTGATCTTAAATATCTTCAATTTTTTTATGAGCAGTTATTGAAATTGTGTTATACTTCTGATTGTTTATATGAATGTGTGGTAAAATTTTAATATATTTTTTTCTGATTATGAATGTGTTGTGAGACCGGATGATGGTTTATTTATGATAAAAATTAAATTATTCGATAAATAGAAGCTTATTATTTACTTAGGAACTTAGGTTTTATTTTTGTATGCGATTTAAGTTTTTTGTTGTAAGCTAAATTTGTTTTATTTTAATTTTAAGTTATTTAATATAAATCAATTTTAAATTTTATTATTATTATTATTTTAGCTATGAAACATTTCTAGTATTTATGTTTTAAAAATTAGGAAATTGTTACAAATTCCTCCAATTAAATATGATGTAATGTTTGAAATATTTATTTAAAATGATGCGTATATACAAATGAGTGTATCTTTTTCACTTTACTGGAAAATTATTTTTAAAAATCATATAAATTCTTGTTCTTTTTATGTGGGGAAAGACATTTAATTAACTACAATTTTGTTTTTGATATTTAATATTCTATTATACTTTGTAAATTTATTCCTTGGGTATTCAATTCATATTAACATTTTGATATAAATAAATTATATGCCATACTTAACAGTATTTTTAATAGATTATTTAGTATGATATTGTTGAATATTATTGATTATTAAATATTCTAGGAAATGTACTGATTTTAATAATTTTTAATAACAATAAAGTTAAGAAATATAGTGTTTATATATTTAAATTAATTTTAAGAAATTAGAGTTTGAATAGTTAATTATGACTAAATATCAAATTTTTTGATTGATATTTTTATCAATTATTATTATTAGTTATGATCATGAATTTTATTTTTGCCTATTTTATTCTAATTCATGTCTTTAATTTAAAACTACAGGTATGTTAAAAACTTATTTCTTGAAAATGCCTTTAACAGAAGAAAAATGTAAGTAAAAGTTTAAAATGCTCTTAAAAGATATTTTTAAAAATTTTCAGTTTCTGTTAGCAGATACTATTTTACAAGAATGCTGTCAATCATTAACAAATCAAAATGTGTTGTACAATTTGCATTACATCCTTGGTAAACTTATATACACTTTGCGTAGGGTTCCATAAAAAAAAAGTTTGAAGTTTTTATGAGAATTAACAAATTTGTTAATTCTCATAAAATTTGACATGCATTTTTATGACATTCTGATTTTACTTTGAAAATTTGACATGATTTTTATATTTATTAGTATTCTTGAATTTTGTTGGTTATGCCATTTCAAACGGTAAATGTAATATTAATAATATTTAAAAAACATTTTTTATAATTACAGTATCAAACAATTCTGATTTATATTATGTGATAAAAATTCATGTATGTGATAAATGAGATGATAAATATACTTATCATTTTATCAATTGAAAAGGTTTGAATATATGGAAAGAAGTTAGATTTTCTAAAGCAATCTGTATAAAGAAGTTACATATGTAGTCTTTTATGAATTTTTTTTTGTGAAAACAATTTGAGGTGAAATTAAAAAAAAAAATTCTTATTTACATAAATTGAAACTTTGATTATAAGTGTCATGTTCACAGATAATTCATTTTGCATATATTTATAATTTACATGGTTGTTAATTTAGTTACATAATTGTTAATTTAAAGTTAGTTACATAATTGTTAATTTGTTAATTTAGTTAACATTGCTAATTCATTTTTTATATTTATTAAAGTATAATTCTATAGAATTTAGTAATACTAATGTTGTTTTAAGTTGAATTGTTTTACCGTTCAAGAATTTTTCAAAGAAATTTTTCTGTTGTGTTCATTATTCATTCATTTACTTTAAATCTTGTGAATTCAGTATTTGATTTTTAGCACTAATAAATGTTAATTGCACACTAAATTCGGAGACATTACCTTTGATAAGTGGATGTGATTTTTGACTAATAATAATCCTAGATGACTGTTTAATTGCAATAATTATATGCTTGTAGCATTGAGTTGATATACATGTGCTAATGATTCTTGGAAAATTAAATATTTAGCTATATTTTTTTTTTTACAAAAATATTGTAATTTTAATAATTTATAATGTTTTTGGCTCTAATTTGATAGTATTAACTTTTAAGTATATATATTTAAGTGTCAAAATTTTTTTAAAATGTATGTATTGATTAAATTTAGAAACAAATAAAAAGTATAATAATTTGGTTTTAGATATATTCCAAAGTCAGTTTGTAAATTATTATGGTGATTCAATAATTTAATTATTTCTTTATGCTTTGATTGCATGTTAAGAAAATATTTTTTATGCAATCTTCTTATTATTAATTTCAAATTTTGGAAATAATCAATAAAAATACATTAAAATTATGTTTACCAGTAAAGATTGATTAAATTAAAAATATTGTTAATCTATACATGAGTACCATTACTCTTATTTCTTTTTCTTACCTCTATTTTATAATATTTCTGTTACAGTTTTAATTATTTCTGTATATTCTGGTTGTATATTTAAAAAGCAGTTTTTTTCCACAGTTGATGCTGCTCCTTTGAAAAATATGGACATTAAAACTGCTTTCCTGGTTGCTGGCAACCGTAAAAGGAAAGCTTCTGCGACTGTTTCACAGAAAACCAAAAACTTAAAAATGACAGAAGATAAGAGTGAAGAAGATGTGATTGACTTAACTGAACGTGATAATAGTGAAGTAACAGGAGATTGCAAAGAAAATACTGATTTAAATTTAAGCAGTTCGCCCATCAAAGCAAATTCAGTTACTTCTTCCGAAACTGCAGAGAAGGAAGACAAGTGTGCTCAAGAGAAGCAAACATTAAATAACTCGAGTGTCAATGACTTATCTGAAGAAGATTCTGATAGCTCTAATCATTTCAATTCCTCAAATTTGAACATTTCGTTAAATACTAGTGAACTTTCAGAAAGTATGGAAATTCAGAATAAAGTAGATCCCAATACCTCTACCGAGTGTAATAAATTAGATTCAGAAAACCAATCTAAAGGAATCTAGGTAGTAAGGAAAAAGACACAAGACCCAAAAAGAAAAAAGGTGAGAAATTGCTGAACTTTTTGCTTGCTTTTGAATAATGTTACACTGAATTATGTAATGAATTCATTTATGCATATAATTATGTCTTTTCAAATCTTAAAGCGAGGAAAAAAATCTTCAGATTTTATGCTTAGATTATGCTGAAAATAATTAAAAAGACCCATCTTTTATAAGGTACATCATAGTAGTTGAATATTTGGTGTAAAATATATTACTTGTGCTTATGTGGTGTTAAAAGTTAGTCAGAAAATTTGATGCTTTGATAAGTCAGCTAATTGTAAGTACCGTTGATAATGGGATTAAAAATAAAAAGTTAAAAATTTATTTGAAATATGTTTTTACTATAGCAAATTGGAATGTAATTTGTGATTCAACATTGTTTACTCATTATACATTAAAAGTTTATTTTTAACTGTCAAATTTCATTATCATAGTGATGTTACTAAGATTGCTATAGTAAAATATTTAATCTCTTATATAAATGTTAGTTTTTATTTCCAATATGGAGTCACTTAGTTAATTACATAAAGTACAAGTTTCCTTAAACTTTTACAATAATTCAAAATGTAATAATTAATGCAAATTGTTTTATTTAATTTATTTTCTGGGGTTTCTTTTATAAATTTTTGTAAAACATTTTAAATGCTTTTATTGCAAACACAAATTCTTAGGGACTTGATAATTGGGGGTGGGAAACATGCAACATAGTTATTCTTTGTTGAGTTTTATTGTTTGCAATTTTCATTTGTATATCAATTTGATTAAAAATTACTTTTGAAGGATTATTTATACTTGTTTGTTAGTATAGTAATAATGATTTCAGAATGAATTTTTCTTCTGTTTCTAATTTTATTTTTATTTGAAATTATTGCATATATTTCATTTAAAATTTAAAAGAAAAGCTCATTTAATTTAGAAATAAGTGACTTTTTAATCTGGTGGATTTGGATACATTGCCATGCTGTATTAGTTCTTTTGCTGGATTATTGAGCATCAACATAGTTTTAATGGGGCTACTGAAGATAAAGCATTCTAGTTAAACATATACATGTTTCAGTTATTCAAATTTTTATTATATTAATGCACATTCTGAATTTTGGTAGATAATATAAATATCCAATAAAATATTTTGGCATAGGTTCATCATGTAACTAATGTGAAAATAATACTGTGCCCAAAAGTAAAACCAATTTTCAATTCAAATTTTCCGGGCATATAATATTTCAATTTTTTTTTCTTTTTTAGGTTGTTGGCATTGTCCTTGACATCTGTGTGAAATTTTATGCCAAAATATTCATTACTGCTTGAGTTACGCTGGGTTTTGTGAGATGCTAAAACTGATTTCGGCGATTTTTGTAATGTCTCTGCAATCGACTCAAAACAGCGTCCCTGGAGTGGTCTTTTGAGTTTAGGGAATAGCCAGAGTAGCATGATGCTAAATAAGGTGAATACGGTGGTTGTGGGACGATATAGGTTTCATTTTTTGGCGAAAAAGTCACAAAGAGTCAATGCAGTGTGAGCTGGCGCATTCCGTATTTTCGGTATCAATCGGGTTGAAGCGTTTGAGGCCCAAAACATCTTTTAAAGGGAATTTTGAACTTCCAACATCATCAGCAAGGTCTCTAATTATAAATCGACAGTTTGCAAGCACCAAATCTTTGATTTTTTGGACATGAGCTTCATCGGTTTAGGTTGGTGGTTGATCAGAGGGCTCTTCATCTTCAAACGCTTTCTCTGCCTTCTTTGAATTGTTTTACCACTTCTAAAGATTTCTTTCTGATATAGGAATGCTCACGAAATGTACTGCAACATTCTATATGCTTCTGCAAACAAAATTTAATGCCAAGTTCTTTGCTCAATTAATTCAGACATTTGAAAAATCGCCGTAATCAGTTTTAGCATCTGACAAAACCAAGAGTAACTCAAGCACTAATGAATATTTTGATGTAAAATTTCACACAGATGTCAGGACAGTGCCAACAACATAAAAAAAAAATTGAAATACCATATGTTGGGAAATTTAAATTGAAAACTGGTCTTACTTTTTGGACACAGTAGTATTTATTTATGTAAAATAAAGTTTTTATGTTAATTTAAGTGTAAAAAAAAGTAATTTTTAATTAAATTCTAGTAAAAAATTCAGCAATGTATAATAAATATTAATAAAATTCATACTAATTTATTATTTTTGCTTCAGTAACATTTATTTAGTTGAAAAGTATTATTTAATTTGATTAATGAATGAATTTATAAGTTTTCCTTTAACTATTTTTTTCATAATGCAAAATTTTTTCTTTCTAGCATGTATAAAAATATTACATTTTTACTATTTTATAAAATATTAATTTAATTTCATTATTATCACTAAAAATGTACATATAAGAATGAATTATTAAAATGTAATAAATTTTGATAAAAGTATATTTGTCTATAGTTTATGAACCTACTGATTGTCCATAGTTTATGAAATTCTAGTGAATTTCGTTGTTGAGATAATTACATTACCACAGATTCTGAAATATGTTCTAAATTCATTATAAGTAGAAAAAACTAAGGGAAGGGTACAAAAAGAATCATTACGATTCCTTAATTGCAAATGTAATACGGACAAATATATTATATATATTATGTAATTTATTTGCATATATATTATATTATATATTACATTTATTATGTAATATATTATGGTTGAGCAGTATTAACTAAGAATTCTTTTGGATATTATGTATATCATTACATCTAAATGATATGAATAGCACATTTAATAAATGTTTGTTTAAGCAAATTTGGTTGATATTGTATAAAAAATTAATTCAGGAAAACAATGCACTTGTATTGATTTGAAGGATATATTTATCTCTCCATCTGTAGCTAAATGTTCTGTAATTTATTGAAACTATTATGTATTTGAATTAATAATTTAATAAATTGTATAATTGATAATTTTAAATTTATTTAAATAAATTAAAATTGTAGATTAATTACAAAAGGAAAATAAAAAGCAAGTTTTAAAAATAAATTTCAGAAAATAACATTCTATAGAGTGTCTAACATTGTGCAATAGAAAAAGCTTAGTTATTATCACTAAAGCTTAAATTGTAGAAATTTGAGCCTTAATATACTGCAAGAATGTTATAAAATGCACAATTTTAAAATTACAAATTTTTCTGTATGAAACAACCTATGAG